>CM026387.1:462917-499789 GCA_014843695.1 Archivesica marissinica
TGAATGGTGGGTTGTGAGATGTATCAGGCTGAATGGTGGGTTGTGAGTTGTATCAGGCTGAATGGTGAGTTGTGAGATGTATCAGGCTGAATGATGAGTTGTGAGATGTATTAGGCTGAATGGTGGGTTGTGAGATGTATCAGGCTGAATGGTGAGTTGTGAGATGTATCAGACTGAATGGTGAGTTGTGAGTTGTATCAGACTGAATGGTGAGTTGTGAATTGTATCAGACTGAATGGTGAGTTGTGAGATGTATCAGACTGAATGGTGAGTTGTGAGATGTATCAGGCTGAATGGTGAGATGTATCAGGCTGAATGGTGAGATGTATCAGGCTGAATGGTGGGTTGTGAGATGTATCAGACTGAATGGTGAGTTGTGAGATGTATCAGGCTGAATGGTGAGATGTATCAGGCTGAATGGTGAGTTGTGAGATGTATCAGGCTGAATGCTGAGTTGTGAGATGTATTAGGCTGAATGGTGAGTTGTGAGATGTATCAGGCTGAATGGTGAGTTGTATCAGGCTGAATGGTGGGTTGTGAGTTGTATCAGACTGAATGGTGGGTTGTGAGATGTATCAGACTGAATGGTGAGTTGTATCAGGCTGAATGGTGAGTTGTGAGATGTATCAGGCTGAATGGTGGGTTGTGAGATGTATCAGACTGAATGGTGAGATGTATCAGGCTGAATGGTGGGTTGTGAGATGTATCAGACTGAATGTTGAGTTGTGAGATGTATCAGGCTGAATGGTGAGATGTATCAGGCTGAATGGTGAGTTGTGAGATGTATCAGGCTGAATGCTGGGTTGTGAGATGTATCAGGCTAAATGGTGAGTTGTGAGATGTATCAGGCTGAATGGTGGGTTGTGAGATGTATCAGACTGAATGGTGAGTTGTGAGATGTATCAGGCTGAATGGTGAGTTGTGTGATGTATCAGACTGAATGGTGAGTTGTGAGATGTATCAGACTGAATGGTGAGTTGTGAGATGTATCAGGCTGAATGGTGAGTTGTGAGTTGTATCAGGCTGAATGGTGAGATGTATCAGGCTGAATGGTGAGTTGTATCAGGCTGAATGGTGGGTTGTGAGTTGTATCAGACTGAATGGTGGGTTGTTAGATGTATCAGACTGAATGGTGAGTTGTATCAGGCTGAATGGTGAGTTGTGAGATGTATCAGGCTGAATGGTGGGTTGTGAGATGTATCAGACTGAATGGTGAGTTGTGAGATGTATCAGACTGAATGGTGAGTTGTGAGATGTATCAGACTGAATGGTGAGTTGTGAGTTGTATCAGACTGAATGGTGAGTTGTGAGTTGTATCAGACTGAATGGTGAGATGTATCAGGCTGAATGGTGAGATGTGAGATGTATCAGACTGAATGGTGGGTTGTGCGATGTATCAGGCTGAATGGTGGGTTGTGAGATGTATCAGGCTGAATGGTGAGTTGTGCGATGTATCAGGCTGAATGGTGAGTTGTGAGATGTATCAGACTGAATGGTGAGTTGTGAGATGTATCAGACTGAATGGTGAGTTGTGAGGTGTATCAGGCTGAATGGTGAGTTGTATCAGACTGAATGGTGAGTTGTGAGATGTATCAGGCTGAATGGTGAGTTGTATCAGGCTGAATGGTGGGTTGTGCGATGTATCAGACTGAATGGTGAGATGTATACAAGATACAAGATACAAGAAGCTTTATTTAACGTCGGATTACATTTACAAATAACATTAGCTAATAAGCTATTTTTCCGACAAACATTTATTATATCAGGCTGAATGGTGGGTTGTGAGATGTATCAGGCTGAATGGTGGGTTGTGAGTTGTTTCAGACTGAATGGTGAGATGTATCAGGCTGAATGGTGGGTTGTGAGATGTATCAGGCTGAATGGTGGGTTGTGCGATGTATCAGGCTGAATGGTGAGTTGTGAGTTGTATCAGACTGAATGGTGAGATGTATCAGGCTGAATGGTGAGATGTATCAGGCTGAATGGTGAGTTGTGAGATGTATCAGACTGAATGGTGGGTTGTGAGATGTATCAGACTGAATGGTGAGTTGTGAGTTGTATCAGACTGAATGGTGAGATGTATCAGGCTGAATGGTGAGTTGTGAGATGTATCAGACTGAATGGTGGGTTGTGAGATGTATCAGGCTGAATGGTGAGTTGTGAGATGTATCAGGCTGAATGGTGAGTTGTGAGTTGTATCAGACTGAATGGTGAGATGTATCAGGCTGAATGGTGAGATGTATCAGGCTGAATGGTGAGTTGTGAGATGTATCAGACTGAATGGTGGGTTGTGAGATGTATCAGGCTGAATGGTGGGTTGTGAGTTGTATCAGGCTGAATGGTGAGTTGTGAGATGTATCAGGCTGAATGGTGAGTTGTGAGATGTATTAGGCTGAATGGTGGGTTGTGAGATGTATCAGGCTGAATGGTGAGTTGTGAGATGTATCAGACTGAATGGTGAGTTGTGAGTTGTATCAGACTGAATGGTGAGTTGTGAGTTGTATCAGGCTGAATGGTGAGTTGTGAGATGTATCAGACTGAATGGTGAGTTGTGAGATGTATCAGGCTGAATGGTGAGATGTATCAGGCTGAATGGTGGGTTGTGAGATGTATCAGACTGAATGGTGAGTTGTGAGATGTATCAGGCTGAATGGTGAGATGTATCAGGCTGAATGGTGAGTTGTGAGATGTATCAGGCTGAATGCTGGGTTGTGAGATGTATCAGGCTGAATGGTGAGTTGTGAGATGTATCAGGCTGAATGGTGGGTTGTGAGATGTATCAGACTGAATGGTGAGTTGTGAGATGTATCAGGCTGAATGGTGAGTTGTGTGATGTATCAGACTGAATGGTGAGTTGTGAGATGTATCAGACTGAATGGTGAGTTGTGAGATGTATCAGGCTGAATGGTGAGTTGTGAGTTGTATCAGGCTGAATGGTGAGATGTATCAGGCTGAATGGTGAGTTGTATCAGGCTGAATGGTGGGTTGTGAGTTGTATCAGACTGAATGGTGGGTTGTGAGATGTATCAGACTGAATGGTGAGTTGTATCAGGCTGAATGGTGAGTTGTGAGATGTATCAGGCTGAGTGGTGGGTTGTGAGATGTATCAGACTGAATGGTGAGTTGTGAGATGTATCAGACTGAATGGTGGGTTGTGCGATGTATCAGACTGAATGGTGAGTTGTGAGATGTATCAGGCTGAATGGTGAGTTGTGAGTTGTATCAGACTGAATGGTGAGATGTATCAGGCTGAATGGTGAGATGTATCAGGCTGAATGGTGAGTTGTGAGATGTATCAGACTGAATGGTGGGTTGTGAGATGTATCAGGCTGAATGGTGGGTTGTGAGTTGTATCAGGCTGAATGGTGGGTTGTGAGATGTATCAGACTGAATGGTGAGTTGTGAGATGTATCAGGCTGAATGGTGAGTTGTGTGATGTATCAGACTGAATGGTGAGTTGTGAGATGTATCAGACTGAATGGTGAGTTGTGAGATGTATCAGGCTGAATGGTGAGTTGTGAGTTGTATCAGGCTGAATGGTGAGATGTATCAGGCTGAATGGTGAGTTGTATCAGGCTGAATGGTGAGTTGTGAGTTGTATCAGACTGAATGGTGGGTTGTGAGATGTATCAGACTGAATGGTGAGTTGTATCAGGCTGAATGGTGAGTTGTGAGATGTATCAGGCTGAATGGTGGGTTGTGAGATGTATCAGACTGAATGGTGAGTTGTGAGATGTATCAGACTGAATGGTGGGTTGTGCGATGTATCAGACTGAATGGTGAGTTGTGAGATGTATCAGGCTGAATGGTGAGTTGTGAGATGTATCAGGCTGAATGGTGAGTTGTGAGATGTATCAGACTGAATGGTGGGTTGTGAGATGTATCAGGCTGAATGGTGGGTTGTGAGATGTATCAGGCTGAATGGTGAGTTGTGTGATGTATCAGGCTGAATGGTGAGTTGTGTGATGTATCAGACTGAATGGTGAGTTGTGAGATGTATCAGGCTGAATGGTGAGTTGTGAGTTGTATCAGGCTGAATGGTGGGTTGTGAGATGTATCAGACTGAATGGTGAGTTGTGAGTTGTATCAGACTGAATGGTGAGATGTATCAGGCTGAATGGTGAGATGTATCAGGCTGAATGGTGAGTTGTGAGATGTATCAGACTGAATGGTGGGTTGTGAGATGTATCAGACTGAATGGTGGGTTGTGAGTTGTATCAGACTGAATGGTGAGATGTATCAGGCTGAATGGTGAGTTGTGAGATGTATCAGGCTGAATGGTGGGTTGTGAGATGTATCAGGCTGAATGGTGAGTTGTGAGATGTATCAGGCTGAATGGTGGGTTGTGAGATGTATCAGACTGAATGGTGAGTTGTGAGATGTATCAGGCTGAATGGTGAGTTGTGAGATGTATCAGACTGAATGGTGGGTTGTGAGATGTATCAGACTGAATGGTGAGTTGTGAGATGTATCAGACTGAATGGTGGGTTGTGAGATGTATCAGGCTGAATGGTGAGTTGTGAGATGTATCAGACTGAATGGTGGGTTGTGAGATGTATCAGGCTGAATGGTGGGTTGTGAGATGTATCAGGCTGAATGGTGAGTTGTGAGATGTATCAGGCTGAATGGTGGGTTGTGAGATGTATCAGACTGAATGGTGAGTTGTGAGATGTATCAGGCTGAATGGTGAGATGTATCAGGCTGAATGGTGAGTTGTGAGATGTATCAGGCTGAATGGTGGGTTGTGAGATGTATCAGGCTGAATGGTGAGTTGTGAGATGTATCAGGCTGAATGGTGGGTTGTGAGATGTATCAGACTGAATGGTGAGTTGTGAGATGTATCAGGCTGAATGGTGAGATGTATCAGGCTGAATGGTGAGTTGTGAGATGTATCAGGCTGAATGCTGGGTTGTGAGATGTATCAGGCTGAATGGTGAGTTGTGAGATGTATCAGGCTGAATGGTGGGTTGTGAGATGTATCAGACTGAATGGTGAGTTGTGAGATGTATCAGGCTGAATGGTGAGTTGTGTGATGTATCAGACTGAATGGTGAGTTGTGAGATGTATCAGACTGAATGGTGAGTTGTGAGATGTATCAGGCTGAATGGTGAGTTGTGAGTTGTATCAGGCTGAATGGTGAGATGTATCAGGCTGAATGGTGAGTTGTATCAGGCTGAATGGTGAGTTGTGAGTTGTATCAGACTGAATGGTGGGTTGTGAGATGTATCAGACTGAATGGTGAGTTGTATCAGGCTGAATGGTGAGTTGTGAGATGTATCAGGCTGAATGGTGGGTTGTGAGATGTATCAGACTGAATGGTGAGTTGTGAGATGTATCAGACTGAATGGTGGGTTGTGCGATGTATCAGACTGAATGGTGAGTTGTGAGATGTATCAGGCTGAATGGTGAGTTGTGAGTTGTATCAGACTGAATGGTGAGATGTATCAGGCTGAATGGTGAGATGTATCAGGCTGAATGGTGAGTTGTGAGATGTATCAGACTGAATGGTGGGTTGTGAGATGTATCAGGCTGAATGGTGGGTTGTGAGTTGTATCAGGCTGAATGGTGAGTTGTGAGATGTATCAGGCTGAATGGTGAGTTGTGAGATGTATTAGGCTGAATGGTGGGTTGTGAGATGTATCAGGCTGAATGGTGAGTTGTGAGTTGTATCAGACTGAATGGTGAGTTGTGATATGTATCAGGCTGAATGGTGAGTTGTGAGATGTATCAGGCTGAATGATGAGTTGTGAGATGTATCAGACTGAATGGTGAGTTGTGAGATGTATCAGACTGAATGGTGAGTTGTGAGATGTATCAGACTGAATGGTGAGTTGTGAGATGTATCAGGCTGAATGGTGAGATGTATCAGGCTGAATGGTGAGATGTATCAGGCTGAATGGTGAGTTGTATCAGGCTGAATGGTGGGTTGTGAGATGTATCAGACTGAATGGTGGGTTGTAAGATGTATCAGGCTGAATGGTGGGTTGTGAGATGTATCAGACTGAATGGTGAATTGTGAGATGTATCAGGCTGAATAGTGAGTTGTGAGATGTATCAGACTGAATGGTGAGTTGTGAGATGTATCAGGCTGAATGGTGAGTTGTGAGATGTATCAGACTGAATGGTGAGTTGTGAGATGTATCAGACTGAATGGTGAGTTGTGAGATGTATCAGGCTGAATGGTGAGTTGTGAGTTGTATCAGACTGAATGGTGAGATGTATCAGGCTGAATGGTGAGATGTATCAGGCTGAATGGTGAGTTGTGAGATGTATCAGACTGAATGGTGGGTTGTGAGATGTATCAGGCTGAATGGTGGGTTGTGAGTTGTATCAGGCTGAATGGTGAGTTGTGAGATGTATCAGGCTGAATGGTGAGTTGTGAGATGTATTAGGCTGAATGGTGGGTTGTGAGATGTATCAGGCTGAATGGTGAGTTGTGAGATGTATCAGACTGAATGGTGAGTTGTGAGTTGTATCAGACTGAATGGTGAGTTGTGAGTTGTATCAGGCTGAATGATGAGTTGTGAGATGTATCAGACTGAATGGTGAGTTGAGAGATGTATCAGGCTGAATGGTGAGATGTATCAGGCTGAATTGTGAGTTGTATCAGGCTGAATGGTGGGTTGTGAGATGTATCAGACTGAATGGTGGGTTGTGAGATGTATCAGGCTGAATGGTGGGTTGTGAGATGTATCAGACTGAATGTTGAATTGTGAGATGTATCAGGCTGAATGGTGAGTTGTGAGATGTATCAGACTGAATGGTGAGTTGTGAGATGTATCAGGCTGAATGGTGAGTTGTGAGATGTGTCAGAATGAATGGTGAATTGTGAGATGTATCAGGCTGAATGGTGAGTTGTGAGTTGTATCAGACTGAATGGTGAGTTGTGAGATGTATCAGGCTGAATGGTGAGATGTATCAGGCTGAATGGTGAGATGTATCAGGCTGAATGGTGAGTTGTATCAGGCTGAATGGTGGGTTGTGAGATGTATCAGACTGAATGGTGGGTTGTGAGATGTATCAGACTGAATGGTAAATTGTGCGATGTATCAGACTGAATGGTGAATTGTGAGTTGTATCAGACTGAATGGTGAATTGTGAGTTGTATCAGACTGAATGGTGAATTGTGAGTTGTATCAGACTGAATGGTGAATTGTGTGATGTATCAGACTGAATGGTGAGTTGTGCGATGTATCAGACTGAATGGTGAATTGTGAGTTGTATCAGACTGAATGGTGAATTGTGAGATGTATCAGACTGAATGGTGGGTTGTGAGATGTATCAGGCTGAATGGTGGGTTGTGCGATGTATCAGGCTGAATGGTGAGTTGTGCGATGTATCAGACTGAATGGTGAATTGTGAGATGTATCAGACTGAATGGTGAATTGTGAGATGTATCAGACTGAATGGTGAATTGTGAGTTGTATCAGGCTGAATGGTGAGTTGTGAGATGTATCAGACTGAATGGTGTGTTGTGAGATGTATCAGGCTGAATGGTGAGTTGTATCAGGCTGAATGGTGAATTGTATCAGGCTGAATGGTGAGTTGTATCAGACTGAATGGTGAGTTGTGCGATGTATCAGACTGAATGGTGAGTTGTGCGATGTATCAGGCTGAATGGTTAGTTGTGAGATGTATCAGACTGAATGGTGAGTTGTATCAGGCTGAATGGTGGGTTGTGAGATGTATCAGGCTGAATGGTGAGATGTATCAGACTGAATGGTGGGTTGTGAGATGTATCAGACTGAATGGTGAGTTGTATCAGGCTGAATGGTGGGTTGTGAGATGTATCAGACTGAATTGTGAGTTGTATCAGGCTGAATGGTGGGTTGTGAGATGTATCAGACTGAATGGTGATATTGAACGTCTCTCTATTTAGAATGTCATTATGATATGGTTTGAATTCTAAACAAAGGTCTTTCTGTATAATCATAATATAATATGTGTTACCTCAATGTAACCCCCATGTTTTGCATAGAATTGATTGTGTGTTTTTTCATGCTATATTAGTGGTGGTTTTATCAGCTTAACAGGGTGTTGAACAGTTTGAATTGCAATAAATAGATTTTGTAGAGCATTGATTTGTAGAGCATTGATTTGTAGAGCATTGATTTGTAGAGCATTGATTTGCTCAATAAGTTTTTTTCAAATGTTTGCTTTTAATACAGCAGAGTTCTATATCGGTAACAATGGCTTCTATATCGGTAACAATGGCTTCTATATCGGTAACAATGGCTTCTATATCGGTAACAATGGCTTCTATATCGGTAACAATGGCTTCTATATCGGTAACAATGGCTTCTATATCGGTAACAATGGCTTCTATATCGTTAACAATGGCTTCTATATCGTTAACAATGGCTTCAAAGTGTTGAAGTTTAACTTTGTCAGACAGATGGTTATGTATACAGTAATTACAAGTTTCAGAAAGTTGTTCATACACAATTCTTTAAATAGTATGCACAAGAATAGATGAGACAATATTATATTAAATTTAACAAAAGAATTCAAACCTTCTGTAAAATGAGAATGTGGGTGGGGGATGTGGGGGAAGTGGGTGGGGGATGTGGGGGAAGTGGGTGGGGGATGTGGGGTGAGATGTGTGAATGAGACTGTAGTAGAGCAATGAACGGTGTGGTTACATTGATCAATATTACAATCAAATACACTAGTGCTTAGTGCATTGTGAATGATGTATAAAACCACAGGTCCTATTTCCATTGTGAATGATGTATAAAACCCCAGGACCTGTTTCCATTCAGCTGGTGAAATCAAATACAAACTCATTATGTCAGTCAATATTCATATGCAGATTATAAAAATCATAGACTTTGGCCAAATGTTGTGTGTTCAGGTATGATAGATACAGGGAGGGTAGGCTTGAGAGCACAACACACACCACAAGAATGTAAATTACCATACATTTGTTTGCTTTTAAAGGTATATCGATTATCTTCTAAAGTCTTGCATTAACCAGTTAAGCTACACAATGTAAAGTGGGGCTGTATTGTTGTGGGGACCATGAATCTACTCTTTAATTTCCCCTAGGATGGCTAGAAGATTTATTTCTGTAATTAAAATGTCATTATTGAAGTAATTAGTACTGCCTTTGTTAAGGTATTTTCAAAGTTTAAAATATTTGTGCTAGTCATTTGTTTCTGGTGCTTACTGTCATAAACATTAAGGACATGTATTTTGTATGCATTCACTCATAAGTCAAGGTGATACGTTGCGGGGGTAGAACACATGTATTTTGTATGCATTCACTCATAAGTCAAGGTGATACGTTGCGGGGGTAGAACACATGTATTTTGTATGCATTAGGTGATACGTTGCGGGGATAGAACACCTGTATTTTGTATGCATTAGGTGATACGTTGCGGGGATAGAACACCTGTATTTTGTATGCATTAGGTGATACGTTGCGGGGATAGAACACCTGTATTTTGTATGCATTAGGTGATACGTTGCGGGGGTAGAACACATGTATTTTGTATGCATTCACTCATAAGTCAAGGTGATACGTTGCGGGGGTAGAACACATGTATTTTGTATGCATTCACTCATAAGTCAAGGTGATACGTTGCGGGGGTAGAACACATGTATTTTGTATGCATTAGGTGATATGTTGCGGGGATAGAACACCTGTATTTTGTATGCATTAGGTGATACGTTGCGGGGATAGAACACCTGTATTTTGTATGCATTAGGTGATACGTTGCGGGGATAGAACACCTGTATTTTGTATGCATTAGGTGATACGTTGCGGGGGTAGAACACATGTATTTTGTATGCATTAGGTGATACGTTGCGGGGATAGAACACATGTATTTTGTATGCATTAGGTGATACGTTGCGGGGGTAGAACACATGTATTTTGTATGCATTAGGTGATACGTTGCGGGGATAGAACACATGTATTTTGTATGCATTCACTCATAAGTCAAGGAGTATTATAGTGCTGGGTGGGTTTACACTATAGTGTAACATGAATCATATTGCCTTCCAATATAGTGTAACATGAATCATAAGGACTTACACTATAGTGTAACATGAATCATAAGGCCTTACAATATAGTGTAACATGAATCATAAGGCCTTACACTATAGTGTAACATGAATCATAAGGCCTTACAATATAGTGTAACATGAATCATAAGGCCTTACACTATAGTGTAGCATGAATCATAAGGCCTTACACTATAGTGTAACATGAATCATAAGGCATTACACTATAGTGTAACATGAATCATAAGGCCTTACAATATAGTGTAACATGAATCATAAGGTATTACAATATAGGGTAACATGAATCATAAGGTATTACAATATAGGGTAACATGAATCATAAGGTATTACACTATAGTGTAACATGAATCATAAGGTATTACAATATAGTGTAACATGAATCATAAGGTATTACAATATAGTGTAACATGAATCATAAGGTATTACACTATAGTGTAACATGAATCATAAGGTATTACAATATAGGGTAACATGAATCATAAGACCTTACAATATAGTGTAACATGAAGGCCTTACAATATAGTGTAACATGAATCATAAGGCCTTACACTATAGTGTAACATGAATCATAAGGCATTACACTATAGTGTAACATGAATCATAAGGCCTTACACTATAGTGATCTGAAGCTCAACAACATTGTTATTATAAGAAACACTGCCGATCTGCTACCACTTTGTTATGTGAAAGAAAGTGGAGCCTCTGTCATACTCCTAATATTGTTTTTAATTGACAAAATCACTGGAATAACATTATATTGTTCTCATGCATCTGTGAGGGCTAAACATTCAATGGAAATTTCTGCACAATATTATACATGTATATACAGAGAATAAAATTGCATTATTCAGTAATTCATCAAATGGTCTATGTAACATTTGTAATTCTGAATGTGAAACCATAAAGCATTTATTCTGGGAATGCCGGTCCATTAAACATGCTTGGAGTGAAATACAAGAGTTTATTAACAAAAACAACTATCTGAAAGAAAAAACTACAATTGATTTTAAAACACCCTGAACGTAATGATTCATCTATATTGCATACATCTATGAGACGAAATTTCAAATTATGGAAACATAGAAATGATTGTAAGTTTAACAATATTTCACATTTCAACCCGAAGAGCTGCTATAGAAATACTTTATATAAATTTAAACAGCATTGTCAAATGAATCCAACGTGGTATGGCACTAGATTTATTGTCATTCATCAATTCTTGCATATGATTTCATCTAGAATATATATTACAAATACAAAAAAAGAATTTAATAAAAAAATTTATAGTAAAAAGAAGAGACTCCATGCAGAAAATGGGCCCAAACAAAAACTAACCATTTTAAGTAGCATAACATAATGAGAAAGACAACTTGAAAAGTTGGCTACAACTTCTTTATTAAAGGTATATTGCTGGTGCTTTATTAAAGGTATATTGCTGGTGCTTTATTAAAGGTATATTGCTGGTGCTTTATTAAAGGTATATTCCTGGTGCAAACAATGAGGACTATATTATGTGAGTGAAATTTTAATAAAATATACAAAGTGAAAACAAAATCTAGACAATATCAAATTGTTCTCCATGTTTGCAATATATAAAAATATACACTAAAATACGATTAAATTAAAAAAACCTGGGAATAGAGATTGATGGGAGCATAGCATGTAGATACTTGTTTCTATATGGGAAGATTGGTGGATGAACACAGTAATGTACAGAGTGTTGATGGATGAACACAGTAATGTACAGAGTGTTGATGGATGAACACAGTAATACACAGAGATTTGATGGAGATGTGACACAGTATTACACAGAGATTTGATGGATGTGTGACACAGTATTACACAGAGATTTGATGGAGATGTGACACAGTATTACACAGAGATTTGATGGATGTGTGACACAGTATTACACAGAGATTTGATGGATGTGTGACACAGTATTACACAGAGATTTGATGGAGATGTGACACAGTATTACACAGAGATTTGATGGAGATGTGACACAGTATTACACAGAGATTTGATGGAGATGTGACACAGTATTACACAGAGATTTGATGGAGATGTGACACAGTATTACACAGAGATTTGATGGAGATGTGACACAGTATTACACAGAGATTTGATGGAGATGTGACACAGTATTACACAGAGATTTGATGGAGATGTGACACAGTATTACACAGAGTTACACAGTTCACAGAGTGTTGATGGAGATGTGACACAGTATTACACAGAGTGTTGATGGAGATGTGACACAGTATTACACAGAGTGTTGATGGAGCGGTGACACAGTATTACACAGAGTGTTGATGGAGATGTGACAATTTGTAATAACCCTGGATACGCACAGCTTTTATTGTGAATAATGAACAAAATATTAGCCGCCAATTGATTTAGGACAGTAATATATGTAAATTGTCTTTAACTTTTGATAGAGCAATCCGGGGAAATACGGACGATTTTTCTCTACTCGACTTTCAATACAAGTGCTGATATGGTATGACATTATCATGGGACACACCCTGATGTACGGTATGACATTATCATGGGGGCACACCCTGATGTACGATATGGCATTATCATGGGACACACCCTGATGTACGGTATGACATTATCATGGGACACACCCTGATGTACGGTATGACATTATCATGGGACACACCCTGATGTACGGTATGACATTATCATGGGACACACCCTGATGTACGATATGACATTATCATGGGGGCACACCCTGATGTACGATATGGCATTATCATGGGACACACCCTGATGTACGGTATGACATTATCATGGGACACACCCTGATGTACTGTATGACATTATCATGGGACACACCCTGATGTACGGTATGACATTATCATGGGGCACAGCCTGATGTACGGTATGACATTATCATGGGACACACCCTGATGTACGGTATGACATTATCATGGGGGCACACCCTGATGTACGATATGGCATTATCATGGGACACACCCTGATGTACGGTATGACATTATCATGGGACACACCCTGATGTACGATATGGCATTATCATGGGACACACCCTGATGTACAATATGGCATTATCATGGGACACACCCTGATGTACGGTATGACATTATCATGGGACACACCCTGATGTACGGTATGACATTATCATGGGACACACCCTGATGTACGGTATGACTTTCATGGGACACACCCTGATGTACGGTATGACATTATCATGGGACACACCCTGATGTACGGTATGACATTATCATGGGGGCACACCCTGATGTACGATATGACATTATCATGGGGGCACACCCTGATGTACGATATGACATTATCATGGGGGACACACCCTGATGTACGATATGGCATTATCATATATACTAGAGCAGCTGTTCTAGTATATATGTGACATTCTCCTACTGTTCTAGTATATATGTGACATTCTCCTGCTTTTCTAGTATATATGTGACATTCTAGTATATATGTGACATTCTCCTACTGTTCTAGTATATATGTGACATTCTCCTACTGTTCTAGTATATATGTGACATTCTAGTATATATGTGACATTCTCCTACTGTTCTAGTATATATGTGACATTCTCCTACTGTTCTAGTATATATGTGACATTCTCCTACTGTTCTAGTATATATGTGACATTCTCCTACTGTTCTAGTATATATGTGACATTCTAGTATATATGTAACATTCTCCTACTGTTCTAGTATATATGTGACATTCTCCTACTGTTCTAGTATATATGTGACATTCTCCTACTGTTCTAGTATATATGTGACATTCTCCTGCTGTTCTAGTATATATGTGACATTCTCCTACTGTTCTAGTATATATATGTGACATTCTCCTACTGTTCTAGTATATATGTGACATTCTCCTGCTGTTCTAGTATATATGTGACATTCTCCTACTTCAGATCATGTAGTGGTGCATTTTTCTCCCTTACTGCACCAGACAGGGTGATCTCCCTTACTGCATCAGGCAGGGTGATCTCCCTTACTGCATCAGGCAGGGTGAGGGGGAGTTGATGAGAAGTTGTGTTATTGATGATGCAGTAATACAATTACCACAAAGAGCACTTTGTGTGGGGAAACTTTCTACATGATTACCAGCTTGTCAGTCAGCATGAACTCCATCAGTTCATTTCCACACAGTGAATTTCAATTGATCCTGCAGAATAAAACAAAATTGGAAGAATTGTGTTGGTGGAATCTGTGTAGTGTAAGGTTAGGTTGTACTTGTAGGAGTATAGTGTAAGGTTATGTTGTACTTGTAGGTGTGTAGTGTAAGGTTATGTTGTACTTGTAGGAGTGTAGTGTAAGGTTATGTTATACTTGTAGGAGTGTAGTGTAAGGTTATGTTGTACTTGTAGGAGTGTAGTGTAAGGTTATGTTGTACGTGTAGGAGTATAGTGTAAGGTTATGTTGTACTTGTAGGAGTGTAGTGTAAGGTTAGGTTGTACTTGTAGGAGTGTAGTGTAAGGTTATGTTGTACTTGTAGGTGTGTAGTGTAAGGTTAGGTTGTACTTGTAGGTGTGTAGTGTAAGTTTATGTTGTACTTGTAGGTGTGTAGTGTAAGGTTAGGTTGTACTTGTAGGTGTGTAGTGTAAGTTTATGTTGTACTTGTAGGTGTGTAGTGTAAGGTTAGGTTGTACTTGTAGGAGTGTAGTGTAAGGTTATGTTGTACTTGTAGGAGTGTATTGTAAGGTTAGGTTGTACTTGTAGGAGTGTAGTGTAAGGTTAGGTTGTACTTGTAGGAGTGTAGTGTAAGGTTAGGTTGTACTTGTAGGAGTGTAGTGTAAGGTTATGTTGTACTTGTAGGTGTGTAGTGTAAGGTTATGTTGTACTTGTAGGAGTGTAGTGTAAGGTTATGTTGTACTTGTAGGAGTATAGTGTAAGGTTATGTTGTACGTGTAGGAGTGTAGTGTAAGGTTAGGTTGTACTTGTAGGAGTGTAGTGTAAGGTTATGTTATACTTGTAGGAG
Organism: Archivesica marissinica; assembly: GCA_014843695.1. Taxonomy (NCBI): domain Eukaryota; kingdom Metazoa; phylum Mollusca; class Bivalvia; order Venerida; family Vesicomyidae; genus Archivesica; species Archivesica marissinica. Next base: position 477,933 of record CM026387.1, read on the forward strand.
TGTAGTGTAAGGTTATGTTGTACTTGTAGGAGTACAGTGTAAGGTTATGTTGTACTTTAGGAGTGTAGTGTAAGGTTATGTTGTACGTGTAGGAGTATAGTGTAAGGTTATGTTGTACTTGTAGGAGTGTAGTGTAAGGTTAGGTTGTACTTGTAGGAGTGTAGTGTAAGGTTAGGTTGTACTTGTAGGAGTGTAGTGTAAGGTTAGGTTGTACTTGTAGGAGTGTAGTGTAAGGTTATGTTGTACTTGTAGGAGTATAGTGTAAGGTTATGTTGTACTTGTAGGAGTGTAGTGTAAGGTTAGGTTGTACTTGTAGGAGTGTAGTGTAAGGTTATGTTGTACTTGTAGGTGTGTAGTGTAAGGTTAGGTTGTACTTGTACACAGCCAGAGCCAGGTTTTTAACAATACAAATAATTATGGTTTACAAATAATGTTTAGAAAACACAAAACAAAAACACAAAAAAAAACACAAAAATGTACACAGTGGTAGATGGGGTAGCAAGTTAATGTACACAGTGGTAGATGGGGTAGCAAGTTAATGTACACAGTGGTAGATGGGGTTGCAAGTTAATGTACACAGTGGTAGATGGGGTAGGAAGTTAATGTACACAGTGGCAGATGGGGTAGAAGTTAATGTACACAGTGGTAGATGGGGTAGCAAGTTAATGTACACAGTGGTAGATGGGGTAGCAAGTGAATGTACAAGTTGAAATTCCATGTTTTACTAATTCTAATATCACCGAATGAACGAGTGGCGCAAGCTGAGAAATATTGCCCGATTCTAACATATTCCCTATGTTCAGGTAGCTTGAGCTAAGAAATATTGCCCGATTCTAACATATTCCCTATGTTCAGGTGGCGCGAGCTAAGAAATATTGCTCGATTCTAACATATTCGCTATGTTCAGGTTGCGCGAGCTAAGAAATATTGCTCGATTCTAACATATTCCCTATGTTCAGGTTGCGTTAGCTAAGAAATATTGCTCGATTCTAACATATTCCCTATGTTCAGGTTGTATCATATAATCACAGTCCATAATTATTTACCTATGCTTGACAGATATTAGGAGGTGCACACCCATATATACCCTATATTTGACAGATATTGGGGGGGGTGCACACCCATATATACCCTATGTTTGACAGATATTAGATAGGTACACACCCATATATACCCTATGTTTGACAGATATTAGGAGGGTGCACACCCATATATACCCTATGTTTGACAGATATTAGAGAGGTACACACCCATATATAACCTATGTTTGACAGATATTGGGGGGTGTGCACACCCATATATAACCATCTTCGTGCTGGGATGTGCATAAGGCTGCTACCAGAGTTCGCCAATGTGCCCGTTCCCTCGCCCATGTCTGTACTTGGCCACAGCTCCATTTTCCCGCCCTCATACAGAGACTGCTGTTCCCACAGCTCCCAAAGTTCCCACAGCTCCATTTCTCCGCCCTCATTCAGAGACTGCTGTTCCCACAGCTCCCACAGTTCCCACAGCTCCATTTCTCCGCCCTTATTCAGAGACTGCTGTTGCTGTTCCCACAGCTCCCACAGTTCCCACAGCTCCATTTCTCCGCCCTCATTCAGAGACTGCTGTTGCTGTTCCCACAGCTCCCACAGTTCCCACAGCTCCATTTCTCCGCCCTCATTCAGAGACTGCTGTTGCTGTTCCCACAGCTCCCACAGTTCCCACAGTTCCCACAGCTCCATTTCTCTTCCCTCATTCAGAGACTGCTGTTGCTGTTCCCACAGCTCCCACAGTTCCCACAGCTCCATTTCTCCGCCCTCATTCAGAGACTGCTGCTGCTGCTCCCCTATGTACATCTCCACCATTAATCTGAATAATAACTTACCATTACATGGGTTAAAGATATCACTACAATTTCATTGATATACTAGTATATAAACTCTACTGAACATTGATATACTAGTATATAATCTCTACTGGACATTGATATAATAGTGTATATTCTCTACTGGACATTGATATACTAATATATAATCTGTATTGAACATTGATATACTAGTGTATAATCTATACTGGACATTGATATACTAGTATATAATCTCTACTGAACATTGATATACTAGTATATAATCTCTACTGAACATTGATATACTAGTATATAATCTCTACTGGACATTGATATACTAGTATATAATCTCTACTGAACATTGATATACTAGTATATAATCTCTACTGGACATTGATATACTAGTGTATAATCTATACTGGACATTGATATACTAGTATATAATCTCTACTGAACATTGATATACTAGTATATAATCTCTACTGGACATTGATATACTAGTGTATAATCTATACTGGACATTGATATACTAGTATATAATCTCTACTGGACATTGATATACTAGTGTATAATCTATACTGGACATTGATATACTAGTATATAATCTCTACTGAACATTGATATACTAGTATATAATCTCTACTGGACATTGATATACTAGTGTGTAATCTCTACTGGACATTGATATACTAGTGTGTAATCTCTACTGGACATTGGTATACTAGTATATAATTTCTACTGAACATTGATATACTAGTATATAATCTCTACTGGACATTGATATACTAGTATATAATCTCTACTGAACATTGATATACTAGTATATAATCTATACTGGACATTGATATACTAGTATATAATCTCTACTGGACATTGATATACTAGTATATAATCTCTACTGAACATTGATATACTAGTATATAATCTCTACTGAACATTGATATACTAGTATATAATCTCTACTGGACATTGATATACTAGTATATAATCTCTACTGGACATTGATATACTAGTATATAATCTCTACTGAACATTGATATACTAGTATATAATCTCTACTGGACATTGATATACTAGTATATAATCTGTATTGAACATTGATATACTAGTATATAATCTCTACTGGACATTGATATACTAGTATATAATCTCTACTGGACATTGATATACTAGTATATAATCTCTATTGAACATTGAATACTAGTATATAATCTCTACTGGACATTGATATACTAGTATATAATCTATATTGAACATTGATATACTAGTATATAATCTCTACTGGACATTGATATACTAGTATATAATCTCTACTGGACATTGATATACTAGTATATAATCTCTACTGAACATTGATATACTAGTATATAATCTCTACTGGACATTGATATACTAGTGTATAATCTCTACTGGACATTGATATACTAGTATATAATCTCTATTGAACATTGATACTAGTATATAATCTCTACTGGACATTGATATACTAGTATATAATCTATACTGGACATTGATATACTAGTATATAATCTCTACTGAACATTGATATACTAGTATATAATCTCTACTGGACATTGATATACTAGTATATAATCTCTACTGGACATTGATATACTAGTATATAATCTCTACTGGACATTGATATACTAGTATATAATCTCTACTGAACATTGATATACTAGTATATAATCTCTACTGGGCATTGATATACTAGTATATAGTCTCTACTGGACATTGATATACTAGTATATAATCTCTACTGAACATTGATATACTAGTATATAATCTCTACTGGACATTGATATACTAGTGTGTAATCTCTACTGGACATTGATATACTAGTATATAATCTGTATTGAACATTGATATACTAGTATATAATCTCTACTGGACAATGATATACTAGTATATAATCTATACTGAACATTGATATACTAGTATATAATCTCTACTGAACGTTGATATACTAGTATATAATCTCTACTGGACATTGATATACTAGTATATAATCTCTACTGAACATTGATATACTACTATATAGTCTCTACTGAACATTGATATACTAGTATATAATCTCTACTGGACATTGATATACTAGTATATAATCTGTATTGAACATTGATATACTAGTATATAATCTCTACTGGACATTGATATACTAATATATAATCTCTACTGGACATTGATATACTAGTATATAATCTGTATTGAACATTGCTATACTAGTATATAATCTCTACTGGACATTGATATACTAGTATATAATCTCTACTGGACATTGATATACTAGTATATAATCTCTACTGGACATTGATATACTAGTATATAATCTGTATTGAACATTAATATACTAGTATATAATCTCTACTGAACATTGATATACTAGTATATAATCTCTACTGGACATTGATATACTAGTATATAATCTGTATTGAACATTGATATACTAGTATATAAACTCTACTGGACATTGATATACTAGTATATAATCTCTACTGAACATTGATATACTAGTATATAATCTCTACTGAACATTGATATACTAGTATATAATCTCTACTGGACATTGATATACTAGTATATAATCTCTACTGGACATTGATATACTAGTATATAATCTCTACTGGACATTGATATACTAGTATATAATCTCTACTGGACATTGATATACTAGTGTATAATCTCTACTGGACATTGATATACTAGTGTATAATCTCTACTGAACATTGATATACTAGTATATAATCTCTACTGGACATTGATATACTAGTATATAATCTCTACTGGACATTGATATACTAGTATATAATCTCTACTGGGCATTGATATACTAGTATATAATCTCTACTGGACATTGATATACTAGTATATAATCTGTATTGAACATTGATATACTAGTATATAATCTCTACTGGACATTGATATACTAGTATATAATCTATACTGGACATTGATATACTAGTATATAATCTCTACTGAACATTGATATACTAGTATATAATCTCTACTGGACATTGATATACTAGTGTATAATCTCTACTGGACATTGATATACTAGTATATAATCTCTACTGGACATTGATATACTAGTATATAATCTCTACTGGACATTGATATACTAGTATATAATCTCTACTGGACATTGATATACTAGTATATAATCTCTACTGAACATTGATATACTAGTGTATAATCTCTACTGGACATTGATATACTAGTGTATAATCTCTACTGGACATTGATATACTAGTATATAATCTCTACTGGACATTGATATACTAGTATATAATCTCTACTGGACATTGATATACTAGTGTATAATCTCTACTGGACATTGATATACTAGTATATAATCTCTACTGGGCATTGATATACTAGTATATAATCTCTACTGGACATTGATATACTAATATATAATCTCTACTGAACATTGATATACTAGTATATAATCTGTATTGAACATTGCTATACTAGTATATAAACTCTACTGGACATTGATATACTAGTATATAATCTCTACTGGACATTGATATACTAGTATATAAACTCTACTAGACATTGATATACTAGTATATAATCTGTATTGAACATTGATATACTAGTATATAATCTCTACTGGACATTGATATACTAGTATATAATCTGTATTGAACATTGATATACTAGTATATAATCTGTATTGAACATTGATATACTAGTATATAATCTCTACTGGACATTGATATACTAGTATATAATCTCTACTGGACATTGATATACTAGTATATAATCTGTATTGAACATTGATATACTAGTATATAATCTCTACTGGACATTGATATACTAGTATATATATAATCTCTACTGGACATTGATATACTAGTATATAATCTATACTGAACATTGATATACTAGTATATAATCTATACTGGACATTGATATACTAGTATATAATCTATACTGAACATTGATATACTAGTATATAATCTATACTGGACATTGATATACTAGTATATAATCTATACTGGACATTGATATACTAGTATATAAACTCTACTGGACATTGATATACTAGTATATAATCTCTACTGGACATTGATATACTAGTATATAATCTGTATTGAACATTGATATACTAGTATATAAACTCTACTGGACATTGATATACTAGTGTATAATCTCTACTGAACATTGATATACTAATATATAAACTCTACTGGACATTGATATAATAGTGTATAATCTCTACTGGACATTGATATACTAGTATATAATCTGTATTGAACATTGATATACTAGTATATAATCTATACTGAACATTGATATACTAGTGTATAATCTCTACTGAACATTGATATACTAATATATAATCTCTACTGAACATTGATATACTAGTATATAATCTCTACTGGACATTGATATACTAGTATATAATCTCTACTGGACATTGATATACTAATATATAATCTCTACTGGACATTGCTATACTAGTATATAATCTGTATTGAACATTGCTATACTAGTATATAAACTCTACTGGACATTGATATACTAGTATATAATCTCTACTGGACATTGATATACTAGTATATAAACTCTACTGGACATTGATATACTAGTATATAATCTGTATTGAACATTGATATACTAGTATATAATCTCTACTGGACATTGATATACTAGTATATAATCTGTATTGAACATTGATATACTAGTATATAATCTGTATTGAACATTGATATACTAGTATATAATCTCTACTGGACATTGATATACTAGTATATAATCTCTACTGGACATTGATATACTAGTATATAATCTGTATTGAACATTGATATACTAGTATATAATCTCTACTGGACATTGATATACTAGTATATAATCTCTACTGAACATTGATATACTAGTATATAATCTATACTGAACATTGATATACTAGTATATAATCTCTACTGGACATTGATATGCTAGTATATAATCTCTACTGAACATTGATATACTAGTATATAATCAATACTGAACATTGATATACTAGTATATAATCTCTACTGAACATTGATATACTAGTATATAATCTCTACTGGACATTGATATACTAGTATATAATCTCTACTGAACATTGATATACTAGTATATAATCTCTACTGGACATTGATATACTAGTATATAATCTCTACTGGACATTGATATACTAGTATATAATCTATACTGAACATTGATATACTAGTATATAAACTCTACTGGACATTGATATACTAGTATATAATCTCTACTGGACATTGATATACTAGTATATAATCTCTACTGAACATTGATATACTAGTATATAAACTCTACTGGACATTGATATACTAGTATATAATCTCTACTGGACATTGATATACTAGTATATAATATATACTGAACATTGATATACTAGTATATAATCTCTACTGGACATTGATATACTAGTATATAATCTCTACTGAACATTGATATACTAGTATATAATCTCTACTGGACATTGATATACTAGTATATAATCTATACTGAACATTGATATACTAGTATATAATCTCTACTGGACATTGATATACTAGTATATAATCTCTACTGGACATTGATATACTAGTTATAATCTCTACTGGACATTGATATACTAGTATATAATATATACTGAACATTGATATACTAGTATATAATCTCTACTGGACATTGATATACTAGTATATAATCTCTACTGAACATTGATATACTAGTATATAATCTCTACTGGACATTGATATACTAGTATATAATCTATACTGAACATTGATATACTAGTATATAATCTCTACTGGACATTGATATACTAGTATATAATCTCTACTGGACATTGATATACTAGTGTATAATCTCTACTGGACATTGATATACTAGTATATAATCTATACTGAACATTGATATACTAGTATATAATCTCTACTGGACATTGATATACTAGTATATAATCTCTACTGAACATTGATATACTAGTATATAATCTCTACTGGACATTGATATACTAGTATATAATCTCTACTGGACATTGATATACTAGTATATAATCTCTACTGGACATTGATATACTAGTATATAATCTCTACTGGACATTGATATACTAGTATATAATCTCTACTGGACATTGATATACTAGTATATAATCTCTACTGGACATTGATATACTAGTATATAATCTCTACTGGACATTGATATACTAGTATATAATCTCTACTGAACATTGATATACTAGTATATAATCTCTACTGGACATTGATATACTAGTATATAATCTCTACTGGACATTGATATACTAGTATATAATCTCTACTGGACATTGATATACTAGTATATAATCTCTACTGGACATTGATATACTAGTATATAATCTCTACTGGACATTGATATACTAGTATATAATCTCTACTGGACATTGATATACTAGTATATAAACTCTACTGGACATTGATATACTAGTATATAATCTCTATTGAACAGCCAGGATCTTCCCCAGAAAAATGTCAGTTTCATCTATCAAAATTCTGCTTTTATGCAGTTGATATATACCATTTCCATTGTAATTACTGTAATTGAACTGATCTCCTTCGTTCCCTTGTTTGCCCAGTTGGGACAACTTTGTTATTGAAACATATTCCAGAGTCCAAAGTTTGTGGAAAGTGGAATTCATTCCCAGATCTGTCTGGTTACATTTGTTACAAATAAAGTGCTTTAACCATCACATTGTTAGATTCTCTTGTGACTTTCTGGCATGTCTAAGCATCTGTTCCTAAACAAGTTCTTACATAGAAGAGTTTCAATTAGTTAATTAGGGAAGAAACAATTGTCAACTTCTTGCTAATGTGGAAAGCCACAAACCTTTAATTGCGAGAAGGGAAATAATACATTGTTTGGAAATGTCTGTCACACACATTATTTATAGGAGTCTTAAGGAAAACATTTTGTTATGTTCAGAATTGACGTTCTGCAAAAGTTTCACTATATATTGATTAAATTGTTTTTATCCACACCCCTCATCAACAGAGAATGTGGTGCCCCTCATCAACAGAGAATGTGGTGCCCCTCATCAACAGAGAATGTGGTGCCCCTCATCAACAGAGAATGTCACAATTTATGTAATTTGTAACATTGTTTGTGTTATACATGTAAATTTATTGGAATAAATACTGTTTAAGCCAACATAGAATGTGGTGCCCCTCATCAACAGAGAGGGTAATGCAGCTATGGATCAATTATTGAAAGAATGTGGTGCCCCTCATCAACAGAGATGGTAATGCAGCTATGGATCAATTATTGAGAGTTTGTTGTGCCCCTCATCAACAGAGAGGGTAATGCAGCTATGAATCAATTATTGAGAGAATGTGGTGCCCCTCATCAACAGAGAGGGTAATGCAGCTATGGATCAATTATTGAGAGTTTGTTGTGCCCCTCATCAACAGAGAGGGTAATGCAGCTATGGATCAATTATTGAGAGTTTGTTGTGCCCCTCATCAACAGAGAGGGTAATGCAGCTATGGGTCAATTATTGAGAGAATGTGGTGCCCCTCATCAACAGAGAGGGTAATGCAGCTATGGATCAATTATTGAGAGTTTGTTGTGCCCCTCATCAACAGAGAGGGTAATGCAGCTATGGATCAATTATTGAGAGTTTGTTGTGCCCCTCATCAACAGAGAGGGTAATGCAGCTATGGATCAATTATTGAGAGAATGTGGTGCCCCTCATTATTTTTTTGAAACACTATGGGTCATGTATCTTCTAAGAAATGTGTTTGTGTTTACTTCCAGGTTAGTTTAATCTATAATATATAAATGTAAATAAACGAGGAATAGATAAATGTAGATAAACAAGGAATAGATAAATGTAAATAAACAAGGAATAGATCAATGTAGGTAAACAAGGAATAGATAAATGTAAATAAACAAGGAATAGATAAATGTAAATAAACGAGGAATAGATCAATGTAAATAAACAAGGAATAGATAAATGTAGATAAACAAGGAATAGATAAATGTAGATAAACAAGGAATAGATAAATGTAAATAAACAGGGAATAGATAAATGTAAATAAACGAGGAATAGATAAATGTAAATAAACAATGAATAGATAAATGTAGATAAACGAGGAATAGATAAATGTAAATAAACAAGGAATAGATAAATGTAGATAAACAAGGAATAGATAAATGTAGATAAACAAGGAATAGATAAATGTAAATAAACGAGGAATAGATAAATGTAAATCAACAAGGAATAGATAAATGTAGATAAACGAGGAATAGATAAATGTAAATAAACAAGGAATAGATAAATGTAGATAAACAAGGAATAGATAATGTAAATAAACGAGGAATAGATAAATGTAGATAAACGAGGAATAGATAAATGTAGATAAATGAGGAATAGATAAACGAGGAATAGATAAATGTAAATAAATGAGGAATAGATAAACGAGGAATAGATAAATGTAGATAAATGAGGAATAGATAAATGTAGATAAACGAGGAATAGATAAATGTAAATAAACAAGGAATAGATAAATGTAGATAAACAAGGAATAGATAAATGTAAATAAACGAGGAATAGATAAATGTAAATCAACAAGGAATAGATAAATGTAGATAAACGAGGAATAGATAAATGTAAATAAACAAGGAATAGATAAATGTAGATAAACAAGGAATAGATAATGTAAATAAACGAGGAATAGATAAATGTAGATAAACGAGGAATAGATAAATGTAGATAAATGAGGAATAGATAAACGAGGAATAGATAAATGTAAATAAATGAGGAATAGATAAACGAGGAATAGATGAATGTAGATAAACGAGGAATAGATAAATGTAGATAAACAAGGAATAGATAAATGTAAATCAACAATGAATAGATAAATGTAGATAAACAAGGAATAGATAAATGTAGATAAACAAGGAATAGATAAATGTAAATAAACAAGGAATAGATAAATGTAAATAAACAAGGAATAGATAAATGTAGATAAACGAGGAATAGATAAATGTAAATAAACAAGGAATAGATAAATGTAGATAAACAAGGAATAGATAAATGTAAATAAACGAGGAATAGATAAATGTAAATAAACAAGGAATAGATAAATGTAAATAAACAAGGAATAGATAAATGTAAATCAACAAGGAATAGATAAATGTAGATAAACGAGGAATAGATAAATGTAGATAAACAAGGAATAGATAAATGTAGATAAATGAGGTATAGATAAATGTAGATAAACGAGGAATAGATAAATGTAGATAAACAAGGAATAGATAAATGTAGATAAACAAGGAATAGATAAATGTAAATAAATGAGGAATAGATAAATGAGGAATAGATAAATGTAGATAAACGAGGAATAGATAAATGTAGATAAACAAGGAATAGATAAATGTAAATCAACAAGGAATAGATAAATGTAGATAAACAAGGAATAGATAAATGTAAATAAACAAGGAATAGATAAACAAGGAATAGATAAATGTAGATAAACAAGGAATAGATAAATGTAGATAAACAAGGAATAGATAAATGTAAATAAACGAGTAATAGATCAATGTAAATAAACAAGGAATAGATAAATGTAAATAAACAAGGAATAGATCATTGTAAATAAACGAGGAATAGATAAATGTAAATAAACAAGGAATAGATAAATGTAAATAAACAAGGAATAGATAAATGTAAATAAACAAGGAATAGATAAATGTAAATCAACAAGGAATAGATAAATGTAGATAAACAAGGAATAGATAAATGTAAATAAACGAGGAATAGATAAATGTAAATCAACAAGGAATAGATAAATGTAGATAAACAAGGAATAGATAAATGTAGATAAACAAGGAATAGATAATGTAAATAAACGAGGAATAGATAAATGTAAATAAACAAGGAATAGATAAATGTAGATAAACAAGGAATAGATAATGTAAATAAACGAGGAATAGATAAATGTAAATAAACGAGGAATAGATAATGTAGATAAACGAGGAATAGATAAATGTAGATAAACGAGGAATAGATAAATGTAAATCAACAAGGAATAGATAAATGTAGATAAACAAGGAATAGATAAATGTAAATAAATGAGGAATAGATAAATGTAAATAAACAAGGAATAGATAATGTAAATAAACGAGGAATAGATAAATGTAGATAAACGAGGAATAGATAAATGTAAATCAACAAGGAATAGATAAATGTAAATAAATGAGGAATAGATAAATGTAAATAAACGAGGAATAGATAAATGTAGATAAACAAGGAATAGATAAATGTAAATAAACAAGGAATAGATAATGTAAATAAATGAGGAATAGATAAATGTAGATAAACGAGGAATAGATAAATGTAGATAAACAAGGAATAGATAAATGTAGATAAACGATGAATAGATAAACGAGGAATAGATAAATGTAGATAAACAAGGAATAGATAAATGTAAATCAACAAGGAATAGATAAATGTATATAAACAAGGAATAGATAAATGTAAATAAACAAGGAATAGATAAATGTAGATAAACAAGGAATAGATAAATGTAAATCAACAAGGAATAGATAAATGTAGATAAACAAGGAATAGATAAATGTAAATAAACAAGGAATAGATAAATGTAAATAAACAAGGAATAGATAAATGTAGATAAACGAGGAATAGATAAATGTAAATAAACAAGGAATAGATAAATGTAGATAAACAAGGAATAGATAAATGTAAATAAACGAGGAATAGATAAATGTAAATAAACAAGGAATAGATAAATGTAAATAAACAAGGAATAGATAAATGTAGATAAACAAGGAATAGATAAATGTAGATAAATGAGGAATAGATAAATGTAGATAAACGAGGAATAGATAAATGTAGATAAACAAGGAATAGATAAATGTAGATAAACAAGGAATAGATAAATGTAAATAAATGAGGAATAGATAAACGACGAATAGATAAATGTAGATAAATGAGGAATAGATAAATGTAGATAAACAAGGAATAGATAAATGTAAATCAACAAGGAATAGATAAATGTAGATAAACAAGGAATAGATAAATGTAAATAAACAAGGAATAGATAAACAAGGAATAGATAAATGTAGATAAACAAGGAATAGATAAATGTAGATAAACAAGGAATAGATAAATGTAAATAAACGAGTAATAGATCAATGTAAATAAACAAGGAATAGATAAATGTAAATAAACAAGGAATAGATCAATGTAAATAAACGAGGAATAGATAAATGTAAATAAACAAGGAATAGATAATGTAAATAAACAAGGAATAGATAAATGTAAATAAACAAGGAATAGATAAATGTAAATCAACAAGGAATAGATAAATGTAGATAAACAAGGAATAGATAAATGTAAATAAACGAGGAATAGATAAATGTAAATCAACAAGGAATAGATAAATGTAGATAAACAAGGAATAGATAAATGTAGATAAACAAGGAATAGATAATGTAAATAAACGAGGAATAGATAAATGTAAATATACAAGGAATAGATAAATGTAGATAAACAAGGAATAGATAATGTAAATAAACGAGGAATAGATAAATGTAAATAAACGAGGAATAGATAAATGTAGATAAACGAGGAATAGATAAATGTAGATAAACGAGGAATAGATAAATGTAAATCAACAAGGAATAGATAAATGTAGATAAACAAGGAATAGATAAATGTAAATAAATGAGGAATAGATAAATGTAAATAAACAAGGAATAGATAATGTAAATAAACGAGGAATAGATAAATGTAGATAAACGAGGAATAGATAAATGTAAATCAACAAGGAATAGATAAATGTAAATAAATGAGGAATAGATAAATGTAAATAAACGAGGAATAGATAAATGTAGATAAACAAGGAATAGATAAATGTAAATAAACAAGGAATAGATAATGTAAATAAATGAGGAATAGATAAATGTAGATAAACGAGGAATAGATAAATGTAGATAAACAAGGAATAGATAAATGTAAATCAACAAGGAATAGATAAATGTATATAAACAAGGAATAGATAAATGTAAATAAACAAGGAATAGATAAATGTAGATAAACAAGGAATAGATAAATGTAAATAAACAAGGAATAGATAAATGTAGATAAACAAGGAATAGATAAATGTAAATAAACGAGTAATAGATCAATGTAAATAAACAAGGAATAGATAAATGTAGATAAACAAGGAATAGATAAATGTAGATAAACGAGGAATAGATAAATGTAGATAAACGAGAAATAGATAAATGTAAATAAACGAGGAATAGATAAATGTAAATCAATGACAATTTTCTTTTGATGCATTAATTGTTATTCTTTATGAAAATACTACCAAAATAAACACACTAGGAAATTGAAAATCAATCCTGAAATGTTCAGAAATGAAATGTAAATATAAGGAATAAAATGAACCTGTGTTTAATTTAGGGGGTTAAATTGTGTGCTGTTTAACTTAGGGGGTTAAATACAATACATGTGTGCTGTTTAATTTAGGGGGTTAAATACAATACGTGTGTGCTGTTTAACTTAGGGGGTTAAATACAATACATGTGTGCTGTTTAACTTAGGGGGTTAAATACAATACGTGTGTGCTGTTTAATTTAGGGGGTTAAATACAATACATGTGTGCTGTTTAACTTAGGGGGTTAAATACAATACGTGTGTGCTGTTTAATTTAGGGGGTTAAATACAATACGTGTGTGCTGTTTAACTTAGGGGGTTAAATACAATACATGTGTGCTGTTTAACTTAGGGGGTTAAATACAATACGTGTGTGCTGTTTAATTTAGGGGTTAATACAATACATGTGTGCTGTTTAATTTAGGGGTTAATACAATACATGTGTGCTGTTTAATTTAGGGGTTAATACAATACATGTGTGCTGTTTAATTTAGGGGTTAATACAATACATGTGTGCTGTTTAATGTGTATATGCAAAGACAGTACATTAAACAACACAGATGTATTGTATACCACAATAAATGGCACACGTTCATTTTATTCATTAATTAATGACATGACATTAAGCAAAAGCGGACATGGTTTGGGCATAGAATACACATGTTTTATTGCCAGATAAATGTATTATATGACAGAGAAATAAATATACTGTAAAATGTAGTCGGTTCAATTGAAGCTGATATAATTGACCTATCATTTTAGAGGGCAATTAATTATTACAAGGACTACATTTTTTTAATGTACGCAGTGACACAATTGTGAGGGGTTTCCTTTGTTGAGTGGTTAAACCTCTACAAATCTTCTCAATGGAATCCCACTTTGAGAGTGTTCAATTCTTCATGTAGTTTACATGTTGAAGGTCAGTGGTTCTACCTAGGGGGTATGTCTGTGCCTGAAACAATGCTACGACTTGGATCCTCGATCAAAGCTAGACTGTTGTCACTATATAACCTTATGGAAACAACCAGTCACATATAGTCTGTATAAACCAGAGTGCATATTGAAATCTCACAACCAGTCACATATAATCTGTATAAACCAGATATAGCACTGTAAATATCTGTGACATTACCTATTGGTATGTGGAATATGGTCAGATATAGCACTGTAAATATCTGTGACATTACCTATTAATCTACAGAAGATTGTGTTTCCCTATGATACACTGATGGATTTCCTTAACTTTTTGTAGAGAAACCTGGGTGATCAATATCTAGAATTTCTGCCAACATTTATCTCTGGCAATGACAATGTCTATGACAATGTTTAATGTTGTTCAGATTTGTAGACAGATAGGTTAGTAGGTGCAGTATTGGTGGACCCACACCACATAACATCTAGTGTCTCAAAAACATTGTTACATATTGAACAATTGAGAAATTTATAAAACACTGTATATAATATCTAGTAAATTGACCTTTCTGCAAACGCTACTTAGGCACGCCCCCCATAGTTACAGGTGCTCGCTGTAACCACGCGAGACAAGCTATCTAACAAAATGGCGTCTAACGCAGACCTGCATCGAGTTAATCTAGATAAAATTCCGTCGAATTTCTCGGTTTTATTTCACCCAGATAAGAATATCTCGTTGAAAGCAAGAAGGCAAGGGTTTTAGGTGAATTCAGGTGATTTCGTATAATCCCTTGTTCGTCTAATGGTAGTTTCGTATACTAGTGCATTCGTATAATCACAGGTTCGTATTTAATATATATATATAGTACTGCACTATACAGGCCCATTATAATAATGCTATTATTAGCTATTTAGGTAATTAGACACAATTATGAATGGGACTATGTAGCCGTGTGTTTGCCATACCAGGAGTGATTATCTATCTAGGTTTCAGGCCACTAATCAAGATTAATTAAAGTGAATGGGGGAGAATAAATAAATCATTCCGCATTTTCGATGATTCCAACGGTGGCACTTATCGCAGCTAAGAGCATGCATACGGCTGGAAACGTGAGGAGAGCAAAAAACGCATGGAAAAATAGACGCCATGGTTGTAATGAAATTGATGTGAAGAGCATGATATTTATACATGATTCAAGGGCTTGGACATATGGCACGGCTCAGCTCTAAAGCTGATAAAACATGGGCATACAAGCCAGCATCACAAATGTTTGAGCCACCAATCAAGGTGTGAAAAATAATATATTCTCCAGTAATTGATTAATTTGTCAACAGCCCATCTCATAATAGACGTAGGTGTGAAGGTTATTTCTCTAAAGTACAGATATACGGATGAGGACGTGTTAAGTGTTCGTGGTAAATGCTTGCGCAGTCAATGGAAGAGTGAACAACCACATCGTGTCAACTTTTACATCAAAAGAAATGAAATATGCCACCGTCTTGAGAGACTCGACCCTATGCCTCCTAGAAGACTCGAACATTAGGCCCAAAAACTGAACACCAGTACGTTCACTGAGCTAATATGTGAATCCCACAGCTCTGCACATGCATGGGTACTATTACTACTATCTGATCTCTAGTCCACCATCCACGACAATATGTATGAACCACATGTATAATCACCACTATACTCACATATCTCTTGTGAACGATAGATCTATTAATGCAGAATATATTTTTTCGAAATATTTTATTATGCATAAATAAATTAATTTCAACTTACTTTTGTGCAAATATATCTGTTTGCATTAATTTTGGATGTATTCAGCTGGTCGTTTGGTCGTTCACACAACTTAATCCACCTTAGACATGTTTTCAAGATTTGTCTTAGATTTTGAAAATGGCACGAATTTAAAGTCACCTATCAATCGATCTGGATATCTACATCACTGTCACACAGCCCGTAACTACATCTTTTCACCATTGTCAATGACAGACAGCATTAATTCATTTTAAATATTTTTCAAAAAATAATTTCAGATCACGATCACTCGTTATCAGATTTGATTAAAATGTTACTACATAACTCGTTTATCTAACAGAACGATAAAACAATGACTCGGTGTAGTAATCAATTATATAATTATGTGCACACATTTTATAATTGACCAATCAGTGCTAAATTCCGATGTGAAATACTTTGATCTTGATATCAGGTATTATAACTCGGTGGTCTCTGTGATGTACTGTTAGTGGGTAAGTTGTTGATTACTCCCAATAAACAGTGTGACACGCTTAAATTTGATTGCTGTGTTTGTGAGAAAAGAATGACTATATGGGGTCAGTCGGTGTTTTTATAGATGCATTGTTTTTAAAGCAGCTGTCTGGTATTTTGTGGTTCATATACACACTTTTAGATTTGTCCAAGGATTTTGAAATGGGTTGAATTTAACGTCGATCACCAGGATATCGACTAATTTTGTACTATAACTAACCCACACACCAAAGCTACACATTTTCAACATCATTAAAACAATTTTAAACCCGTATTTTTGATCAAATTCACGCCTTTTCAAATTTGTCTACTCGTTACTAGTGTGTCTAATATGCATTGTTTGTCTAACAAGATGGCGGCGATAAACCGTTGCCGGGGGTGTGCGCGAATGGTGCGATGCGATTGGCTAACGCCAGCTGTCAATCAAAATCGGCAGAAAGGTCAATTGACCTCAACTTTTTGTTCAGTTCCTGAACCCACAATTCCTGGGTTACAACCTCGATTCCCTGGTTACAACCAAGATGAAGGACTTATAGTACCTTGTGGGTTCAGTTCCCGGGTTACAACCAAGATGGCGGGCTTATAGTACCGTGTGGGTTCAGTTCCCGGGTTACAACCAAGATGGCGGGCTTATAGTACCGTGTGGGTTCAGTTCCCGGGTTACAACCAAGATGGCAGGCTTATAGTACCGTGTGGGTTCAGTTCCCGGGTTACAACCAAGATGGCGGACTTATAGTACCTTGTGGGTTCATTTCTTTGTTACAACCAAGATGGCGGGCTTATAGTACCTTGTGGGTTCAGTTCTCAGGTTACATCCAAGATGGCGGGCTTATAGTACCTTGTGGGTTCAGTTCCTGGGTTACATCCAAGATGGCGGGCTTATAGTACCTTGTGGGTTCAGTTCCCGGGTTACATCCAAGATGACGGGCTTATAGTACCTTGTGGGTTCAGTTCCCGGGTTACATCCAAGATGGCGGGCATATAGTACCTTGTGGGTTCAGTTCCCGGGTTGCATCCAAGATGGCGGGCTTATAGTGGCTTGTGGGTTCAGTTCCCGGGTTACATCCAAGATGGCGGGCTTATAGTACCTTGTGGGTTCAGTTCCCGGGTTACATCCAAGATGGCGGGCTTATAGTACCTTGTGGGTTCATTTCCCGGGTTACAACCAAGATGGGGGCTTATAGTACCTTGTGGGTTCAGTTCCCGGGTTACATCCAAGATGGCGGGCTTATAGTACCTTGTGGGTTCAGTTCCTGTGTTACAACCAAGATGGCGGGCTTATAGTACCTTGTGGGTTCATTTCCTGTGTTACAACCAAGATGGCGGGCTTATAGTACCTTGTGGGCTCAGTTCCCAGGTTACAACCAAGATGGCGGGCTTATAGTACTTTGTGGGTTCAGTTCCCAGGTTACATCCATGATGGCGGGCTTATAGTACCTTGTGGGTTCAGTTCCCGGGTTACAACCAAGATGGCGGGCGGGCTTATAGTACCTTGTGGGTTCAGTTCCTGTGTTACATCCAAGATGGCGGGCTTATAGTATCTTGTGAGTTCAGTTCCTGGGTTACATCCAAGATGGCGGGCTTATAGTACTGTGTGGGTTCAGTTCCTGTGTTACATCCAAGATGGCGGGCTTATAGTACCTTGTGGGTTCAGTTCCCGGGTTACAACCAAGATGGCGGGCTTATGGTACCTTGTGGGTTCAGTTCCTGTGTTACATCCAAGATGGCGGGCTTATAGTACCTTGTGGGTTCAGTTCCTGTGTTACATCCAAGATGGCGGGCGGGCTTATAGTACCTTGTGGGTTCAGTTCCTGTGTTACATCCAAGATGGAGGGCGGGCTTATAGTACCTTGTGGGTTCAGTTCCTGTGTTACATCCAAGATGGCGGGCGGGCTTATAGTACCTTGTGGGTTCAGTTCCTGTGTTACATCCAAGATGGAGGGCGGGCTTATAATACCTTGTGGGTTCAGTTCCTGTGTTACATCCAAGATGGAGGGCTGATAGTACCTTGTGGGTTCAGTTCCCGGGTTACAACCAAGATGGCGGGCTTATAGTACCTTGTGGGTTCAGTTCCCGGGTTACAACCAAGATGGAGGGCTTATAGTACCTTGTGGGTTCAGTTCCCAGGTTACAACCAAGATGGCGGGCTTATAGTACGTTGTGGGTTCAGTTCCCGGGTTACAACCAAGATGGCGGGCTTATAGTACGTTGTGGGTTCAGTTCCCGGGTTACAACCAAGATGGTGGGCTTATAGTACGTTGTGGGTTCAGTTCCCGGGTTACAACCAAGATGGCGGGCTTATAGTACCTTGTGGGTTCAGTTCCCAGGTTACAACCAAGATGGCGGGCTTATAGTACCTTGTGGGTTCAGTTCCCAGGTTACAACCAAGATGGCAGGCTTATAGTACCTTGTGGGTTCAGTTCCCAGGTTACAACCAAGATGGCGGGCTTATAGTACTTTGTGGGTTCAGTTCCCGGGTTACAACCAAGATGGCGGGCTTATAGTACTTTGTGGGTTCAGTTCCCGGGTTACAACCAAGATGGCGGGCTTATATTACTTTGTGGGTTCTATTCCCAGGTTACAACCAAGATGGCGGGCTTATAGTACCTTGTGGGTTCAGTTCCCGGGTTACAACCAAGATGGCGGGCTTATAGTACCATGTGGGTTCATTTCTTTGTTACAACCAAGATGGCGGGCTTATAGTACCTTGTGGGTTCAGTTCCTGTGTTACATCCAAGTTGGCGGGCGGGCTTATAGTACCTTGTGGGTTCAGTTCCTGTGTTACATCCAAG
This sequence comes from Archivesica marissinica, assembly GCA_014843695.1. NCBI lineage: Eukaryota > Metazoa > Mollusca > Bivalvia > Venerida > Vesicomyidae > Archivesica > Archivesica marissinica. The sequence goes on from CM026387.1 coordinate 498,170, forward strand.
ATGGCGGGCTTATAGTACCTTGTGGGTTCATTTCCTGGGTTACAACCAAGATGGCAGGCTTATAGTACCTTGTGGGTTCAGTTCCAGTGCTAAATCCAAGATGGCGGGCTTATAGTATCTTGTGGGTTCAGTTCCTGTGCTACATTCAAGATGGCGGGCTTATAGTACCTTGTGGGTTCAGTTCCTGGGTTACAACCAAGATGGCGGGCTTATAGTACCTTGTGGGTTCAGTTCCTGTGCTACCTCCAAGATGGCGGGCTTATAGTACCTTGTGGGTTCAGTTCCCGGGTTACAACCAAGACGGTGGGCTTATAGTACCTTGTGGGTTCAGTTCCCAGGTTACAACCAAGATGGCGGGCTTATAGTACCTTGTGGGTTCAGTTCCCAGGTTACAACCAAGATGGCGGGCTTATAGTACTTTGTGGGTTCATTTCTTTGTTACAACCAAGATGGCGGGCTTATAGTACCTTGTGGGTTCAGTTCCCAGGTTACAACCAAGATGGCAGGCTTATAGTACTTTGTGGGTTCATTTCTTTGTTACAACCAAGATGGCAGGCTTATAGTACTTTGTGGGTTCAGTTCCTGTGTTACAACCAAGATGGCGGGCTTATAGTACCTTGTGGGTTCAGTTCCCGGGTTACAACCAAGATGGAGGGCTTATAGTACCTTGTGGGTTCAGTTCCCGGGTTACAACCAAGATGGCGGGCTTATAGTACCTTGTGGGTTCAGTTCCCAGGTTACAACCAAGATGGAGGGCTTATAGTACTTTGTGGGTTCAGTTCCCGGGTTACAACCAAAATTGCGGGCTTATAGTACTTTGTGGGTTCAGTTCCCAGGTTACAACCAAGATGGTGGGCTTATAGTACTTTGTGGGTTCAGTTCCCGGGTTACAACCAAGATGGCGTGCTTATAGTACTTTGTGGGTTCAGTTCCCAGGTTACAACCAAGATGGCGGGCTTATAGTACCTTGTGGGTTCAGTTCCCGGGTTACAACCAAGATGGCGGGCTTATAGTACCTTGTGGGTTCATTTCTTTGTTACAACCAAGATGGCGGGCTTATAGTACCTTGTGGGTTCAGTTCCCAGGTTACAACCAAGATGGAGGGCTTATAGTACCTTGTGGGTTCAGTTCCCGGGTTACATCCAAGGTGGCGGGCTTATAGTACCTTGTGGGTTCAGTTCCCGGGTTACAACCAAGATGGAGGGCTTATAGTACCTTGTGGGTTCAGTTCCCGGGTTACAACCAAGATGGCGGGCTTATAGTACCTTGTGGGTTCATTTCCCGGGTTACATCCAAGATGGCGGGCTTATAGTACCTTGTGGGTTCAGTTCCCGGGTTACAACCAAGATGGAGGGCTTATAGTACCTTGTGGGTTCAGTTCCCGGGTTACAACCAAGATGGCGGGCTTATAGTACCTTGTGGGTTCATTTCCCGGGTTACATCCAAGATGGCGGGCTTATAGTACCTTGTGGGTTCAGTTCCCGGGTTACAACCAAGATGGAGGGCTTATAGTACCTTGTGGGTTCAGTTCCCGGGTTACAACCAAGATGGCGGGCTTATAGTACCTTGTGGGTTCATTTCCCGGGTTACATCCAAGATGGCGGGCTTATAGTACCTTGT
>CM026387.1:500789-542878 GCA_014843695.1 Archivesica marissinica
AATGTACTGCACACACAGATACTGTAAGGAACGGATGATTGTAATGTACTGCACACACAGATACTGTAAGGAATGGATGATTGTAATGTACTGCACACACATATACTGTAAGGAATGGGTGATTGTAATGTACTGCACACACAGATATTGTAAGGAACGGATGATTGTAATGTACTGCACACACAGATACTGTAAGGAATGGATGATTGTAATGTACTGCACACACAGATACTGTAAGGAATGGATGATTGTAATGTACTGCACACACAGATACTGTAAGGAATGGATGATTGTAATGTACTGCACACACATATACTGTAAGGAATGGATGATTGTAATGTACTGCACACACACATACTGTAAGGAATGGATGATTGTAATGTACTGCACACACAGATATTGTAAGGAATGGATGATTGTAATGTACTGCACATACACAGATACTGTAAGGAATGGATGATTGTAATGTACTGCACACACACAGATACTGTAAGGAACGGATGATTGTAATGTACTGCACACACATATACTGTAAGGAATGAATGATTGTAATGTACTGCACACACAGATACTGTAAGGAATGAATGATTGTAATGTACTGCACACACAGATACTGTAAGGAATGGATGATTGTAATGTACTGCACACACAGATACTGTAAGGAATGGATGATTGTAATGTACTGCACATACACAGATACTGTAAGGAATGGATGATTGTAATGTACTACACATACACAGATACTGTAAGGAATGGATGATTGTAATGTACTGCACATACAGATACTGTAAGGAATGGATGATTGTAATGTACTGCACACACAGATACTGTAAGGAATGGATGATTGTAATGTACTGCACACACAGATACTGTAAGGAATGGATGATTGTAATGTACTGCACACACACAGATACTGTAAGGAATGGATGATTGTAATGTACTGCACACACACAGATACTGTAAGGAATGGATGATTGTAATGTACTGCACACACACAGATACTGTAAGGAATGGATGATTGTAATGTACTGCACAAACACATATACTGTAAGAAATGGATGATTGTAATGTACTACACACACACAGATACTGTAAGGAATGGATGATTGTAATGTACTGCACATACAGATACTGTAAGGAATGGATGATTGTAATGTACTGCACATACAGATATTGTAAGGAATGGATGATTGTAATGTACTGCACACACAGATACTGTAAGGAATGGATGATTGTAATGTACTGCACACACAGATACTGTAAGGAATGGATGATTGTAATGTACTGCACACACAGATACTGTAAGGAATGGATGATTGTAATGTACTGCACACACACAGATACTGTAAGGAATGGATGATTGTAATGTACTGCACACACACATACTGTAAGGAATGGATGATTGTAATGTACTGCACACACACAGATACTGTAAGGAATGGATGATTGTAATGTACTGCACACACACATACTGTAAGGAATGGATGATTGTAATGTACTGCACACACAGATACTGTAAGGAATGGATGATTGTAATGTACTGCACACACACAGATACTGTAAGGAATGGATGATTGTAATGTACTGCACATACACAGATACTGTAAGGAACGGATGATTGTAATGTACTGCACACACATATACTGTAAGGAATGAATGATTGTAATGTACTGCACACACAGATACTGTAAGGAATGGATGATTGTAATGTACTGCACACACAGATACTGTAAGGAATGGATGATTGTAATGTACTGCACACACAGATACTGTAAGGAATGGATGATTGTAATGTACTGCACATACACAGATACTGTAAGGAATGGATGATTGTAATGTACTGCACATACACAGATACTGTAAGGAATGGATGATTGTAATGTACTGCACATACAGATACTGTAAGGAATGGATGATTGTAATGTACTGCACACACAGATACTGTAAGGAATGGATGATTGTAATGTACTGCACACACACAGATACTGTAAGGAATGGATGATTGTAATGTACTGCACACACACAGATACTGTAAGGAATGGATGATTGTAATGTACTGCACACACACAGATACTGTAAGGAATGGATGATTGTAATGTACTGCACACACACATATACTGTAAGAAATGGATGATTGTAATGTACTGCACACACACAGATATTGTAAGGAATGGATGATTGTAATGTACTGCACATACACATATACTGTAAGGAATGGATGATTGTAATGTACTGCACATACAGATACTGTAAGGAATGGATGATTGTAATGTACTGCACACACAGATACTGTAAGGAACAGATGATTGTAATGTACTGCACATACAGATACTGTAAGGAATGGATGATTGTAATGTACTGCACACACAGCTACTGTAAGGAATGGATGATTGTAATGTACTGCACACACAGATACTGTAAGGAACAGATGATTGTAATGTACTGCACACACACATACTGTAAGGAACAGATGATTGTAATGTACTGCACACACATATACTGTAAGGAATGGATGATTGTAATGTACTGCACACACACAGATACTGTAAGGAATGGATGATTGTAATGTACTGCACACACACAGATACTGTAAGGAATGGATGATTGTAATGTACTGCACACACACATACTGTAAGGAATGGATGATTGTAATGTACTGCACACACAGATACTGTAAGGAATGGATGATTGTAATGTACTGCACACACAGATACTGTAAGGAATGGATGATTGTAATGTACTGCACACACATATACTGTAAGGAATGGATGATTGTAATGTACTGCACACACAGATACTGTAAGGAATGGATGATTGTAATGTACTGCACACACAGATACTGTAAGGAATGGATGATTGTAATGTACTGCACACACAGATACTGTAAGGAATGGATGATTGTAATGTACTGCACACACAGATACTGTAAGGAATGGATGATTGTAATGTACTGCACACACATATACTGTAAGGAATGGATGATTGTAATGTACTGCACACACAGATACTGTAAGGAATGGATGATTGTAATGTACTGCACACACAGATATTGTAAGGAATGGATGATTGTAATGTACTGCACACACACATACTGTAAGGATGGATGATTGTAATGTACTGCACACACAGATACTGTAAGGAATGGATGATTGTAATGTACTGCACACACAGATACTGTAAGGAATGGATGATTGTAATGTACTGCACTCACAGATATGTAAGGAACGGATGATTGTAATGTACTGCACACACACATACTGTAAGGAATGGATGATTGTAATGTACTGCACACACAGATACTGTAAGGAATGGATGATTGTAATGTACTGCACACACACAGATACTGTAAGGAATGGATGATTGTAATGTACTGCACACACACAAATACTGTAAGGAATGGATGATTGTAATGTACTGCACACACAGATACTGTAAGGAACAGATGATTGTAATGTACTGCACATACAGATACTGTAAGGAATGGATGATTGTAATGTACTGCACACACAGCTACTGTAAGGAATGGATGATTGTAATGTACTGCACACACAGATACTGTAAGGAACAGATGATTGTAATGTACTGCACACACATATACTGTAAGGAACAGATGATTGTAATGTACTGCACACACATATACTGTAAGGAATGGATGATTGTAATGTACTGCACACACACAGATACTGTAAGGAATGGATGATTGTAATGTACTGCACACACACAGATACTGTAAGGAATGGATGATTGTAATGTACTGCACACACACATACTGTAAGGAATGGATGATTGAAATGTACTGCACACACAGATACTGTAAGGAATGGATGATTGTAATGTACTGCACACACAGATACTGTAAGGAATGGATGATTGTAATGTACTGCACACACATATACTGTAAGGAATGGGTGATTGTAATGTACTGCACACACAGATACTGTAAGGAATGGATGATTGTAATGTACTGCACACACAGATATTGTAAGGAACGGATGATTGTAATGTACTGCACACACAGATACTGTAAGGAATGGATGATTGTAATGTACTGCACACACAGATACTGTAAGGAATGGATGATTGTAATGTACTGCACACACATATACTGTATGGAATGGATGATTGTAATGTACTGCACACACACAGATACTGTAAGGAATGGATGATTGTAATGTACTGCACACACAGATATTGTAAGGAACGGATGATTGTAGTGTACTGCACACACACATACTGTAAGGAATGGATGATTGTAATGTACTGCACACACAGATACTGTAAGGAATGGATGATTGTAATGTACTGCACACACAGATACTGTAAGGAATGGATGATTGTAATGTACTGCACTCACAGATATTGTAAGGAACGGATGATTGTAATGTACTGCACACACACATACTGTAAGGAATGGATGATTGTAATGTACTGCACACACAGATACTGTAAGGAATGGATGATTGTAATGTACTGCACACACAGATACTGTAAGGAATGGATGATTGTAATGTACTGCACTCACAGATATTGTAAGGAACGGATGATTGTAATGTACTGCACACACACATACTGTAAGGAATGGATGATTGTAATGTACTGCACACACAGATACTGTAAGGAATGGATGATTGTAATGTACTGCACACACAGCTACTGTAAGGAATGGATGATTGTAATGTACTGCACACACAGATACTGTAAGGAACAGATGATTGTAATGTACTGCACACACATATACTGTAAGGAACAGATGATTGTAATGTACTGCACACACATATACTGTAAGGAATGGATGATTGTAATGTACTGCACACACACAGATACTGTAAGGAATGGATGATTGTAATGTACTGCACACACACAGATACTGTAAGGAATGGATGATTGTAATGTACTGCACACACACATACTGTAAGGAATGGATGATTGAAATGTACTGCACACAGATACTGTAAGGAATGGATGATTGTAATGTACTGCACACACAGATACTGTAAGGAATGGATGATTGTAATGTACTGCACACACATATACTGTAAGGAATGGGTGATTGTAATGTACTGCACACACAGATACTGTAAGGAATGGATGATTGTAATGTACTGCACACACAGATATTGTAAGGAACGGATGATTGTAATGTACTGCACACACAGATACTGTAAGGAATGGATGATTGTAATGTACTGCACACACACATACTGTAAGGAATGGATGATTGTAATGTACTGCACACACAGATACTGTAAGGAATGGATGATTGTAATGTACTGCACACACAGATACTGTAAGGAATGGATGATTGTAATGTACTGCACTCACAGATATTGTAAGGAACGGATGATTGTAATGTACTGCACACACACATACTGTAAGGAATGGATGATTGTAATGTACTGCACACACAGATACTGTAAGGAATGGATGATTGTAATGTACTGCACACACAGATACTGTAAGGAATGGATGATTGTAATGTACTGCACTCACAGATATTGTAAGGAACGGATGATTGTAATGTACTGCACACACACATACTGTAAGGAATGGATGATTGTAATGTACTGCACACACAGATACTGTAAGGAATGGATGATTGTAATGTACTGCACACTGAGATACTGTAAGGAACGGATGATTATAAATTGTCATTATGATGTATTTCCATTTTTTAATAATAATTTATTCAGGTCATACATTGTAAAATGTTGATGCACTTCTGAAAGTGAACCTGTATGTGTGTTTTACGTTTATTTATCGTCGCTACCTGTTGCCCATATGAGCGACGCCTCCTGAAGAGATTAGTAATTTTAGATTTTTGGAGGATAGTGCATGATACAGACAGAGACCCATTACAGAGTCTCCTCTGGTTCTTTTACGTGCACGGTGTAAAGCACCGACACGAGACCTCGGTTTAACGTCCCATCTGAAAGACTGTTAATTTTATTAGGGTCAGATCCCTGGATTACCAGTCCAGCGTTTTACCACTGGGCTACAGATCCGTCTGTAAGTGAACCTGTTTATGTGAAGTTTATATTTATAAATTACCTGCCTTTATTATAAATTGTTAGTAAAATACTTAATTTTATTTGACATATTTATAAATTACCTCCCTTTATTGCATATTTTGTAAATTACCTCCTTTGGGTTAAACATATTTATTTTACGAATGAGCACATGCTAATTTACAATGTACACTGATAGAAAATTACCTCCCTTTAATATATATATTTGTTAATTACCCCATATTATTACATGTTTGTAAATTACCCAACTTTATAAGATATATTTATAAATTACCCTCTTTAGCTTAAACAATATTTTATTCTAGAATGGTACATAACATAGGAATAGTTGCAACAGCACAGTAAGGAGTGGGGGAAAATACCCTCTTTATTACATACTTTTTGTAAATTACCTCACTTATAATAGATAATTATAAATTACCTCCCTTTAGTAGATTTATTTGTAAATTTCTTCCCATTTTACATATTTTTTGTAAATTACTTCCATTTTATTATACATATTTGTAAATGATCTCCCTTTAAGGAGATTGTTAATTGCTTCCCCTTTGTTACATAGATGTGTAAATTACCCCATTTTAGTATATATGTTTATAAATTATCTCCATTTATTACAAATGATTTTTGTAACCTACCTCAATTTATTAGATATATTTTATAAATTAACTCCCTTTGTTACATAGTTTTGTAAATTATCTCCCTTTATAAGTATATTTATCAATTATTTCTCTTTAATACAGATGTATTTACAAAGTTATCATCAGACGGATCTATAGCCCAGTGGTAACACGCTGGACTGGTAATCCAGGGATCGCAGGTTCGATCCCCCGTCTGACCCTAATACAATTAACAGTCTTTCAGATGGGACGTTAAACCGAGGTCTCGTGTCGGTGCTTTACACCGTGCACATAAAAGAACCAGAGGAGACTCTGGAATTGGTCTCTGTCTGTATCATTGCACTATCCTCCAAAATCTAAAATAACTAATCTCTTCAGGAGGCGTCGCTCATATGGGCAACCGGTAGCGACGATAAATAAACGTAATAAAAAAAAAAGTTATCATCAATGTGTTAATGTTGCTTTACTAAAGTTAACACTTGTATAAATTTGTATATTTTTCTATTTGACAGAACAACAATGCATAGAGAGTATGAGCCCCATGTGTGTTTGTTTCTAGATGGGTCAGTGGTCCATTACAATAATGGTTTATTTTTCAGTTTAAAGATATAAAATGAATATTGTGGCTGTAAAGAAGCTTGTTGTGAGATTTTCCCAAAACAATAAAGGGCAATTGACTCACTGTTATCAAATACTAATATAAGAGGATATTTGTTTGTTTCAGTGAATTATCAAATTATATTTCATCGAATGAACATTGTAAGCATTATTAGCACGATTTAACCACGACTGATAGTAATAGATTTCTATGTTAATGAGTGAAATATTTTTCGTTCATTCGCTTAAGCGTACAAATTTTCTTTTTATTTTAGGCTGAAAAAGTATTTTTATGATAGAAAACGATGCACCTGTGAGCTAAATGGTGCCAGAACATCGTGTTTAGACTACCATAGTCATAAGTGATGTCATACATTGAATCCGAAAACGTTTACGTGGACAACATTTAAACGTGCAGCAGCGAGGTACAATGCATGCCAACCAGTGAGAAATAAAATGTGTTATTCCAGTGCTTTCAACCAGTAGAATTACACATTTTATTTCACTGATAAATTTCTATATTTCATCGGAAAGCTTAAAATAAAGAAGGTTATTGACTCAGATAAACTGATATCAAATAAAGCAGGGGATTGACTCGGATCCATTGTATCAAATAAAGCAGGCAATGGACTCGGATCCATTGCTAATAAATAAAGCAGGCAATGGACTCGGATCCATTGTATCAAATAAAGCAGGCAATGGACTCAGATCCATTGTATCAAATAAAGCAGGCAATGGACTCGGATCCATTGTATCAAATAAAGCAGGCAATGGACTCGGATCTATTGTATCAAATAAAGCAGGCAATGGACTCGGATCCATGGTATCAAATAAAGCAGGCAATGGACTCGGATCCATTGCTAATAAATAAAGCAGGCAATGGACTCGGATCTAATGCTAATAAATAAAGCAGGCAATGGACTCGGATCCATTGCTAATAAATAAAGCAGGCAATTGACTCGGATCCATTGTATCAAATAAAGCATGCAATGGACTCGGATCCATTGTATCAAATAAAGCAGGCAATGGACTCGGATCCATTGCTAATAAATAAAGCAGGCAATTGACTCGGATCCATTGCTAATAAATAAAGCAGGCAATTGACTCGGATCCATTGCTAATAAATAAAGCAGGCAATGGACTCGCATCCATTGCTAATAAATAAAGCAGGCAATGGACTCGGATCCATTGCTAATAAATAAAGCAGGCAATTGACTTGGATCCATTGCTAATAAATAAAGCAGGCAATTGACTCGGATCCATTGCTAATAAATAAAGCAGGCAATTGACTCGGATCCATTGCTAATAAATAAAGCAGGCAATGGACTCGGATCCATTGCTAATAAATAAAGCAGGCAATTGACTCGGATCCATTGTATCAAATAAAGCAGGCAATGGACTCGGATCCATTGTATCAAATAAAGCAGGCAATGGACTCGGATCCATTGCTAATAAATAAAGCAGGCAATTGACTCGGATCCATTGCTAATAAATAAAGCAGGCGATGGACTCGGATCCATTGCTAATAAATAAAGCAGGCAATTGACTCGGATCCATTGCTAATAAATAAAGCAGGCAATGGACTCGGATCCATTGCTAATAAATAAAGCAGGCAATTGACTCGGATCCATTGCTAATAAATAAAGCAGGCAATGTACTTGGATCAATTGTATTAAATAAAGCAGGCAATTGACTCGGATCCATTGCTAATAAATAAAGCAGGCAATGGACTCGGATCCATTGTATCAAATAAAGCAGGCAATGGACTCGGATCCATTGTATCAAATAAAGCAGGCAATGGACTCGGATCCATTGTATCAAATAAAGCAGGCAATGGACTCGGATCCATTGTATCAAATAAAGCAGGCAATGGACTCGGATCCATTGTATCAAATATAGCAGGCAATGGACTCGGATCCATTGCTAATAAATAAAGCAGGCAATGGACTCAGATCCATTGCTAATAAATAAAGCAGGCAATTGACTCGGATCCATTGCTAATAAATAAAGCAGGCAATGGACTTGGATCAATTGTATTAAATAAAGCAGGCAATTGACTCGGATCCATTGCTAATAAATAAAGCAGGCAATGGACTCGGATCCATTGTATCAAATAAAGCAGGCAATGGACTCGGATCCATTGCTAATAAATAAAGCAGGCAATGGACTCGGATCCATTGCTAATAAATAAAGCAGGCAATGGACTTGGATCAATTATATTAAATAAAGCAGGCAATTGACTCGGATCCATTGCTAATAAATAAAGCAGGCAATGGACTCGGATCCATTGCTAATAAATAAAGCAGGCAATTGACTTGGATCCATTGCTAATAAATAAAGCAGGCAATGGACTCGGATCCATTGCTAATAAATAAAGCAGGCAATTGACTTGGATCCATTGCTAATAAATAAAGCAGGCAATGGACTCGGATCCATTGCTAATAAATAAAGCAGGCAATTGACTCGGATCCATTGCTAATAAATAAAGCAGGCAATGGACTCGGATCCATTGCTAATAAATAAAGCAGGCAATTGACTTGGATCCATTGCTAATAAATAAAGCAGGCAATGGATTCGGATCCATTGCTAATAAATAAAGCAGGCAATGGACTCGGATCCATTGCTAATAAATAAAGCAGGCAATTGACTTGGATCCATTGCTAATAAATAAAGCAGGCAATGGTCTCGGATCCATTGCTAATAAATAAAGCAGGCAATTGACTTGGATCCATTGCTAATAAATAAAGCAGGCAATGGACTCTGATCCATTGCTAATAAATAAAGCAGGCAATTGACTCGGATCCATTGCTAATAAATAAAGCAGGCAATGGACTCGGATCCATTGCTAATAAATAAAGCAGGCAATGGATTCGGATCCATTGTATCAAATAAAGCAGGCAATGGACTCGGATCCATTGTATCAAATAAAGCAGGCAATGGACTCGGATCCATTGTATCAAATAAAGCAGGCAATGGACTCGGATCCATTGCTAATAAATAAAGCAGGCAATGGACTCTGATCCATTGCTAATAAATAAAGCAGGCAATTGACTCGGATCCATTGCTAATAAATAAAGCAGGCAATGGACTCGGATCCATTGTATTAAATAAAGCAGGCAATTGACTCGGATCCATTGCTAATAAATAAAGCAGGCAATGGACTCGGATCCATTGTATCAAATAAAGCAGGCAATTGACTCGGATCCATTGTATCAAATAAAGCAGGCAATGGACTCGGATCCATTGTATCAAATAAAGCAGGCAATGGACTCGGATCCATTGCTAATAAATAAAGCAGGAGGTTGAAATTATAGTTTAATAATGCAACTTGTTGATAGAAAGGGTCTGTTATGTACCTGTTTACAAACCCTGCTAAGATTTGACCACTGATAGACATGCTTAGGGAAGTAGTTTGACATTTATGACAGCTAAACCCTTATTATCCCCTGTAATCTGTGTCCCCTAGGGCAACTTATTCCCTAATTGGATACCTGCACATTTCAATTTGAAACTTATAATTGATAGGCAGCAGTTTTACTGGTGGGAAAACTTAAATAGAATAATGCTCAAATATCTAACTGTATTGTCCTGTGAGTTGTGCATGTCCTAATAGTGTGTTGGTGCAGTAATGTTGCTCGTTAATGAGTATTGTCCTGTGAGTTGTGCATGTCCTAATAGTGTGTTGGTGCAGTAATGTTGCTCGTTAATGAGTATTGTCCTGTGAGTTGTGTATACTGGACAAGTAAAGAAATAGTATTCTGTGTGTAAGGGAGAAAACAAGTGTTCATTTAATGTACTGCAGTGTGTCTGTGTAAGGGAGAATACAAGTGTTCATTTAATGTACTGCAGTGTATCTGGTGTGTAAGGGAGAATACAAGTGTTCATTTAATGTACTGCAGTGTATCTGGTGTGTAAGGGAGAATACAAGTGTTCATTTAATGTACTGCAGTGTGTCTGGTGTGTAAGGGAGAATACAAGTGTTCATTTAATGTACTGCAGTGTGTCTGGTGTGTAAGGGAGAAAACAATTGTTCATTTAATGTACTGCAGTGTGTCTGGTGTGTAAGGGAGAAAACAATTGTTCATTTAATGTACTGCAGTGTGTCTGGTGTGTAAGGGAGAAAACAAGTGTTCATTTAATGTACTGCAGTGTGTCTGGTGTATAAGGGAGAAAACAATTGTTCATTTAATGTACTGCAGTGTGTCTGGTGTGTAAGGGAGAAAACAATTGTTCATTTAATGTACTGCAGTGTGTCTGGTGTGTAAGGGAGAAAACAAGTGTTCATTTAATGTACTGCAGTGTGTCTGGTGTGTAAGGGAGAAAACAAGTGTTCATTTAATGTACTGCAGTGTGTCTGGTGTATAAGGGAGAAAACAATTGTTCATTTAATGTACTGCAGTGTGTCTGGTGTGTAAGGGAGAAAACAATTGTTCATTTAATGTACTGCAGTGTATCTGGTGTATAAGGGAGAAAACAAGTGTTCATTTAATGTACTGCAGTGTGTCTGGTGTGTAAGGGAGAAAACAATTGTTCATTTAATGTACTGCAGTGTATCAGGGCCCCGTTTTATCAACAACGTCGGTCGCAAGTCGGTCTTATCTTAAGACCGCTACTTGCGACGTTTCCTGCGACAATCGTACGACCGTTTTATCAACACGGTCGTAAGTCTTCGGTCGCAGCTAAGATTTTCTTCCGGTGCACACATCTTCGCGCGCAAATGTCAACATCGGACATGTTTAAAACACGGCGCCCCTGTATATATTATTCATAACTTCTTTATATCTTGGAATATGTTAATATTTCTTATATTGAATTAAACCTTACGCACAGGCCTCTCCAGACATGCAATATATATTAAATCCAATACGACGTAGTTGGTCAAATCCGTAGAAGAGATGTTTTAACACGCCGGTATTGGAAAGGAAAACACGGCCCCACTAAATCTTCCTTGGTACTGTGCATGTATAATCTATTTCAGTATAACTGGTATGATTCCATCGTGCAACAATATTTTAAATCTGATACACGTTGTTTTCATATATTGAATTGTTAAACATTTCAGACTTTTTTATTTATCGTTTTTGCGTAAATGCAAAACAGTGCTCCCACCCCAAAACTTCTTTGCTAATAGGATTATGTTGTTAAATATTATTTCATTTTCAAGGGTATGTTCCAGATTTGTGTCTGTAAATAATGTTAAGGCAATTGAATAGGGCCTACGGTATTTACATGTTACCACAATATCTAGTGATGCAAATACTGAATAGACTCCATTCATTAATACACACTTTTGTATCAGCATGTCTTTTTATAACGGTGATTCTAGCATATATAATATACAAGCTGTCATAGACTGGTCATACATTAGTCGTATATATCTGTGTGATGAGATTAATGGATCAAATACATACAGGGTCAATAGTTCAGTGGTGAACACATTGGTCTGTAGATCCAAGGTTCGATCATCAGTCTTTAAGTCCGTGAATAACACCGTTCACGTAAAAAAACCCAGATAATACTCTGGCATGGGTCTCTGTTTGTTTTTGGGGTTTAATGTATCACCAACAGCTCAAGAAATATGGTGACTTTCCAACTATTATTGGTGGAAGAAGATCCTGGGCGCCCCTCCATACAGTATGTCAAGTGTGAAAGGTCACCTGCCTGGGTAGAACCACAAACATTCCGAATAGTTTCCTTGCACGAAATAATCCGACACCCCTGGTGAGAGTGTAAACATCAGCTGTGAGAGGCAAGTGATTCGAAGTCAACAACATTAACCAATCAACCACATACTCCGTCTCTATCACTGCAATATCCTCAAACATCTAAAATGACTAATCTCTTCAAGAGGCGTTGCTCATATGGGCAACCGGTAGCGACGATAATTAAGCTCAAAAACACAATAGATCAAAGACGATGATAAATGGTCGCTTTAACTACCAAATTGTTGTCAAGTTAACTTGGTCGGTAAGTTATATTGAAACTAATTATAACCAGCACAATCATGGATGTTAGGAAGTAGAAATAAAACAACGGAACTATTCTAAATTTCATTATTTATAATGTCACTGCAAATATACCCCAATATAATTTTATAATACATATAGAGATACATATTGACACTTGTAACATTACTGATAATATGGGTAATGCAGTTTTTAATCCTCGCATATATGGAATAGAATTATCATAGAATTGCCAAGATGAATTGGTTTAAACAATATGTATTGCAAACCATAAATCACATATAACATACAACAACATACATAATGAAAAGGATTAAGTAGGAAGCTAAAAGTAACAATGCTTTGAATTTGTGGTACAAAGAATGTGTTTGTTGAAATGTTGGCAGCACGTACGTTTAAGGACTCGAGCAAAGTCATTTATTACGTCACATATTGTTGTCTAAGTACGATTTAGCCCATGGCATAGTTGCATCATTTTCTATCATAAAAACACTTCAGCCAAAAGAAAATTTGTTTGTTAAGTGAATGATCGAATAATACTTTACTCAAAAACATAGAAAGCTATTAATACCACTCGTGACTAGCTTCACACTTGGTAATAATGCTTTCAATGTTCATTTGGTGAAATATTATTCGATCATACACTGAAACAAACACATATCCTCTTATAATTATATCGTAGGAACAAGAAAGAAAAACAATAAAAAACTAGATCACATGGGCTTTTTACCCCGTTCGAGACCCCGCTATACCATACTAAAATCATAAGTCTTTCAGATGAGAATTTAAACAGAGGTCTTGTGCCGGTGCTTTACACAATGCAAATAAAAGAACCAGAGGAGACATCATTGCACTATCCTCCAAATCTAATATAACTAATCTCTTCAGTAGGTGTCGCTAAAATGGGCAACTGGTAACTATGATAAATAAACGTGAAACACTCACAGGTATTCATGTATTATGTATATCAACATATATATTGTATCGGATTGCTTTGTGTAATGTTACAGCTTCTGTTACAGTGTAGTGGGAAGTATATTGAAGCAGTTACATTTTCACACCAAAGTCTGTCTGTCACACCCTATGCAATCTGATACAACAAATTATATTTACTGTGAATCTATTTTCGTGTTTTGTTGCATCATCATTTCTGATTTCATAGTTGCACAAGATATAGATTGAAGATCTGTAGTGAACACAGTATGATAGACAATCTTGTTTGTACACAGGCTTCAATACCATATAATTACCAGGGTGTTTTCATGCACATCTAATTTTGCTTGTTTGGCATACATATATATATATATATATATATCTATTGTTTGCTTTATTTGTGGAAACCTTAAATTTCTTTCATAATTTTTAAAACTGTGTCGCTTGTCAAAATGAAATCTTAATAGTCTATAAAAGAAAAGTACCAAACAGTATGCATTTGTATCACCGGATAGTTGCTCAGTTTTCATCAGTTTTCAAGATTTCTAAACTGTAAATATGACAGCTAAGATTAGTGTCCTTAAATCAAGTGGTGTTGAACTGATCTGTTGAAATAGTGTTGTCCACTCTTGATTTTCTTGGCCATGCTATCACACAATCATAGATCAATAGACCATCAACTGAGCCAACTGTATTCTGTATAATATGGCACTTCCGATAAAAATCCTGCTGTACATCAATTAAAGCCATATCATCAGGGAATCTGCAAGAAATAACATATAAAAACTCTATTAACATCAAAGTTCTACATTTCTATCTGATAAATTTGAACACTGGAATGATTGTGAACAAATTTGGACATGCATTTGTGAGGGTGGACCTGACAGATATTAATTTTTTTAAAAACAATGTATAAGTGATTAGTACAGTGTATGTACATTAATAAGATGGAAACTATTCCATAAATCTGGGTTGCTGTGACGAAACTAAATATATTTGGAGTTCGGCCTAATTCTGTTTTTGAAAAAACTATGGTTAACTTTTGTGTTTTTACATCGTTCTTCATTGTTAATGTTAGAATAATCAACTGTATAAATATTATTTACTTTACAACATTTTCGAAACAAGATTATAATATTAAGCACTCTCGTTGAAAGCGTATAATTATGTAGTAATTTGTGTGGGACATAACCGGAGAAAACTCACATGTCCAATTTGGGGACAACCGTACCATCTCACACACTTCTCAGTCATTGTAAGGAACCCGGAATGCATTGACTAGAAGCGAGCGTGCTAATCACTACGCTAATCAGACAGATAATCGAATAAACTTAGCAATTAATGATCACGTCGAACAGAGTTCACCTACCTGTTGATGCCATGAAAATCTGCGACTTTGGACAATACATCACCCTTTGATAGGTATCTAAATCAATAAGCATCTGAAATGAACAAAACGTTTCAACTATTATTGATACATAAAACAGTCAGTGTTTTCAACACACTATTATTATATTACAATGCAACTTTGTGGTCATTTGTTGTGGTAGTAGTTCATAACCCAATATACATGTAAACACAGAGTTCGATATATTCCGATTGATTTCAAACTGGACAGTGTATCTATATATAATTATGGTCATCCCGACTCATCGTGTCTATCATCACTTTAAGATCAATCATGACAACTTGTAATATGGATTACACTTCTTTTGGCTGTCCAATTCGCGCAGTAGTTAGCCATGCTCGCTTCTCACCAATTCAACCCTGGTTCGATGGACAGTATGTAATATGGTACGGTGACAGATTGAACAGGACGATTTCCTCCGGGCGTCCGTGGCATGGTGTCGGATTTGGAATCAAACTGTCCCATGTTCGATACTCGGTCAGTCCACGTATGTAGTGTCATTGAACAAGTCACCTCACATACATAGTTTAGTACTGGTTAACCGCTTAGGTCGGCTAAGCCTGTCCAGAAAAACATTTGGACACGTGGGGACGTTTAATTATGTGTACGAATACTGTATCAATACACGAGCATTTAAAAAGAAACAGACAACATTATAAACACAAGCATTTAATTCCCTACCTGCACAATGTATCAATTTACTTAGTTAATGCGTTGCAGAAACAGAATACGTATCGTCATTCAGTTCCAAAATCATAATAACACTTGTGTGTAGTATCGATATAAATAGCAATAGATTCTTATGGAAGTAGCCTCCCTTGTAATCTTAAAATAGAAATAAGGGCCTACTGTACAGAAATGTGTACGCAAATAACACTGATATGCACCTTAATAATGCAAGATATAGAAATATATCAATTTCACTTTACCTAGGTCAAACCGGGTATCGAATGAGAGTGGTTGGTCCCCTTGTCCAAGTCATTCCCCCCACCATATCATCAAGCAAGACAATCCATAGCCTCGTCCTGCGATATCGGGACAGGATATTGGTGTCACACGTCTCCAATGTCTCTACCGGCCCTGAATATTCTTGCATCACGTCTCTGATGCACGGATTCTGCTGATTCGGCCGCCATTTTTAAGACTTTTTCCGAAGTTGCGACTGCATCGAACCAGTCGTAAAGTTAAGACTTTATTTACGATATCTTAGCTGCGACTTTGTTGATAAAACGGACTGTGGTCTTAACTTAGACGTTACGACGGCGTAACTCGGTCTTAAGCAATAATCTTAACTAAGACTGACTTACGACCGTTGATAAAACGGGGCCCTGGTGTATAAGGGAGAAAACAAGTGTTCATTTAATGTACTGCAGTGTGTCTGGTGTATAAGGGAGAAAACAAGTGTTCATTTAATGTACTGCAGTGTGTCTGATGTATAAGGGAGAAAACAAGTGTTCATTTAATGTACTGCAGTGTGTCTGGTGTGTAAGGGAGAAAACAATTGTTCATTTAATGTACTGCAGTGTATCTGGTGTGTAGGGGAGAAAACAATTTGTAGATACAATCAAAATTATGAGATCAATAAATTGTAATTATTTAATTACTATGAAATATGGGAATATTTCCAATCATAGAGCATAGAGCATTATCATAGAGCATAGAGCATTATCATAGAGCATAGAGCATAGTGCATTATCATAGAGCATAGAGCATTATCATAGAGCATAGAGCAGTATCATAGAGCATTATCATAGAGCATAGAGCATTATCATAGAGCATGGAGGATAGAGCATTATCATAGAGCATAGAGCATTATCATAGAGCATAGAGCATTATCATAGAGCATAGAGCATTATCATAGAGCATTATCATAGAGCATAGAGCATTATCATAGAGCATAGAGCATAGAGCATTATCATAGAGCATTATCATAGAGCATAGAGCATTATCATAGAGCATAGAGCATTATCATAGAGCATTATCATAGAGCATAGAGCATTATCATAGAGCATAGAGCATTATCATAGAGCATAGAGCATAGTGCATTATCATAGAGCATAGAGCATTATCATAGAGCATAGAGCAGTATCATAGAGCATTATCATAGATCATAGAGCATGGAGGATAGAGCATTATCATAGAGCATAGAGCATTATCATAGAGCATAGAGCATTATCATAGAGCATAGAGCATTATCATAGAGCATAGAGCATTATCATAGAGCATAGAGCATTATCATAGAGCATTATCATAGAGCATAGAGCATTATCATAGAGCATAGAGCATTATCATAGAGCATTATCATAGAGCATAGAGCATTATCATAGAGCATAGAGCATTATCATAGAGCATAGAGCATTATCATAGAGCATTATCATAGAGCATTATCATAGAGCATTATCATAGAGCATAGAGCATTATCATACAGCATTATCATAGAGCATTATCATAGAGCATAGAGCATTATCATAGAGCATTATCATAGAGCATAGAGCATTATCATAGAGCATAGAGCATTATCATAGAGCATAGAGCATTATCATAGAGCATAGAGCATTATCATAGAGCATAGAGCATTATCATAGAGCATAGAGCAGTATCATAGAGCATTATCATAGAGCATAGAGCATTATCATAGAGCATAGAGTATAGAGCATTATCATAGAGCATAGAGCATTATCATAGAGCATAGAGCATTATCATAGAGCATAGAGCATTATCATAGAGCATATAGCATTATCATAGAGCATAGAGCATTATCATAGAGCATAGAGCATTATCATAGAGCATAGAGCATTATCATAGAGCATTATCATAGAGAATAGAGCATTATCATAGAGCATTATCATAGAGCATAGAGCATTATCATAGAGCATAGAGCATTATCATAGAGCATAGAGCATTATCATAGAGCATAGAGCATTATCATAGAGCATTATCATAGAGAATAGAGCATTATCATAGAACATAGAGCATTATCATAGAGCATTATCATAGAGCATTATCATAGAGCATTATCATAGAGCATAGAGCATTATCATAGAGCATAGAGCATTATCATAGAGCATTATCATAGAACATAGAGCATTATCATAGAGCATTATCATATGAATTGTGAAATTATTTAAGTTTCAGTACAATAAATTATAAATATGTATTTAAAGTAAGAGATGTGGCACAATTTCATTATTTGTAAATGTGTATATTACATTATAAATATTAAATACTATTAATAATATTAAATGCATGTTTTACAGCATTACTATAATGATGTAACTTTCACTCATTTATGACACAAGAAGCCACAGTAGATAAGTAGATGTTGTACTCAGCCATCTGCAATCGTATTGTGTATTTAAACATTTAAACATTTTAACTGATATGAAATATAAATTTGCGTTTATTGAAAGATATGATAATATCCCAAGAGAACAAAGAATTTGTCAATGCTGCAACCTGGACACAATTGAAAATGAGTATCACTTTCTACTAATCTGTCAAAATCATTAAGATTTGCGGATGAAATTTTATAAGCCATATTTTCGTCATTGACTAACCATAAATAAATTTGAATCTCTTTTTGTCCTCAAAATCAAAAAAAAATGTTCAACTTGTCAAAATTCATATATTCTGCTACAAGGAAACGTATTTCCTAATTATAACCAACTTAATTATAATGTTTGCTAACACGAGTACCTAACACTCATATAGATAGATCTACTATATCTTTTTTCCTCTTCTGAAAAAAAAACACATTGTGTTTATGTTTTATGCAAATAAAATATTTGTATTGTATAATAAGTGTTGAAAAACAGATGTGTGATTGTACTTGGGAAGTTGCCAGACACTCGTCTTAGTACTGGAGTTTTGGTGTCATTTGAACTGAAATACGTGGTCTTATTACTGAATAATGATGTGGTCCTCTTATAAGGGTTTGTGTCCGCCTCCGTGGTCGAGTGGTTAAGGTCGCTGACTTGTATACCACTGTAACCTATCATCACTGATGGTCACGGGTTCGAGCCCCGCTCAGACCGTGTCTCATTTATATGAAAAAGTTGGCAGTTTCTTACGGAGGTTGGTGCACCCAAGTACTGGTTAACCGCTGGAGCCTGCCCAGGAAAGGTGTTGTTAGGTAAACTGCCCGCCGGCGATATAGCCCAAAATGGTGCTGATGCAGGCGTAAAACCCGATATATAACATAACATAACATATAAGGGTTTGTGACCATTGAAAACATCAATGAATATACACAAACATCAATGAATATATACAAACATCAATGGATGTACACAAACATCAATGAATATACACAAACATCAATAAATATACACAAACATCAATGAATATACACAAACATCAATGAATATACACAAACATCAATGGATGTACACAAACATCAATAAATATACACAAACATCAATAAATATACACAAACATCAATGGATGTACACAAACATCAATAAATATACACAAACATCAATAAATATACACAAACATCAATGAATATACACAAACACCAATGGATGTACACAAACATCAATAAATATACACAAACATCAATAAATATACACAAACATCAATGAATATACACAAACATCAATGAATATACACAAACATCAATGGATGTACACAAACATCAATGAATATACACAAACATCAATGGATGTACACAAACATCAATGAATATACACAAACATCAATACATATACACAAACATCAATGAATATACACACACATCAATGAATATACACAAATATCAATGAATATACACAAACATCAATGAATATACACAAACATCAATGAATATACACAAACATCAATAAATATACACAAACATCAATGAATATACACAAACATCAATAAATATACACAAACATCAATGAATATACACAAACATCAATGAATATACACAAACATCAATAAATATACACAAACATCAATGAATATACACAAACATCAATGAATATACACAAACATCAATGAATATACACAAACATCAATGAATATACACAAACATCAATGAATATACACAAACATCAATAAATATACACAAACATCAATAAATATACACAAACATCAATGAATATACACAAACATCAATGGATGTACACAAACATCAATAAATATACACAAACATCAATAAATATACACAAACATCAATGAATATACACAAACATCAATGAATATACACAAACATCATAAATATACACAAACATCAATGAATATACACAAACATCAATGAATATACACAAACATCAATGAATATACACAAACATCAATGGATGTACACAAACATCAATGAATATACACAAACATCAATGAATATACACAAACATCAATAAATATACACAAACATCAATGAATATACACAAACATCAATGAATATACACAAACATCAATGAATATACACAAACATCAATGGATGTACACAAACATCAATGAATATACACAAACATCAATGGATGTACACAAACATCAATGGATGTACACAAACATCAATGGATGTACACAAACATCAATGGATGTACACAAACATCAATAAATATACACAAACATCAATGATATACACAAACATCAATGAATATACACAAACATCAATGGATGTACACAAACATCAATGAATATACACAAACATCAATGGATGTACACAAACATCAATGGATGTACACAAACATCAATGGATGTACACAAACATCAATGGATGTACACAAACATCAATAAATATACACAAACATCAATGAATATACACAAACATCAATGGATGTACACAAACATCAATGAATATACACAAACATCAATGGATGTACACAAACATCAATGGATGTACACAAACATCAATGGATGTACACAAACATCAATGGATGTACACAAACATCAATAAATATACACAAACATCAATGAATATACACAAACATCAATGGATGTACACAAACATCAATGAATATACACAAACATCAATGGATGTACACAAACATCAATGGATGTACACAAACATCAATGGATGTACACAAACATCAATGGATGTACACAAACATCAATAAATATACACAAACATCAATGAATATACACAAACATCAATGGATGTACACAAACATCAATGAATATACACAAACATCAATGGATGTACACAAACATCAATGGATGTACACAAACATCAATGGATGTACACAAACATCAATGGATATACACAAACATCAATAAATATACACAAACATCAATGGATGTACACAAACATCAATGAATATACACAAACATCAATGGATGTACACAAACATCAATGAATATACACAAACATCAATGAATATACACAAACATCAATGGATGTACACAAACATCAATGAATATACACAAACATCAATGGATGTACACAAACATCAATGGATATACACAAACATCAATGGATGTACACAAACATCAATGAATATACACAAACATCAATGGATGTACACAAACATCAATGGATGTACACAAACATCAATGAATATACACAAACATCAATGGATGTACACAAACATCAATGGATGTACACAAACATCAATTGTTTATCATGCCCATCTATAACTGTACTGCCGTTCCGATGATGATCTGTATACATAGTCCATACCAAAATGTCTTATGGAAGAACACATATTAACAATTGTCAAAGGCTAGAATCTGTCGCTTTTTTAAATTATAGAGGTGTTCATGGATTCATATTCACAGAAACACACTGTCCGCGAACATCGCTAACTTAAAACGGGCGAAATAGTTTCTAGGTTTACAGTACATGTATATACATGATGTATCATAGTTTCTAGGTTTACAGTACATGTATATACATGATATATCATAGTTTCTAGGTTAACAGTACATGTATATACATGATGTATCATAGTTTCTAGGTTAACAGTACATGTATATACATGATGTATCATAGTTTCTAGGTTTACAGTACATGTATATACATGATGTATCATAGTTTCTAGGTTTACAGTACATGTATATACATGATGTATCATAGTTTCTAGGTTAACAGTACATGTATATACATGATGTATCATAGTTTCTAGGTTTACAGTACATGTATATACATGATGTATCATAGTTTCTAGGTTTACAGTACATGTATATACATGATGTATCATAGTTTCTAGGTTTACAGTACATGTATATACATGATATATCATAGTTTCTAGGTTTACAGTACATGTATATACATGATGTATCATAGTTTCTAGGTTTACAGTACATGTATATACATGATATATCATATTTAAAATGTACAAAATACAACAATCATTTTCATACCAAATATGATATTACTTAAAGTAAGTATTATGTAGTATGTAATATCTTATGTAACAACAAATCTTAGGAAATGTATAATATTAACTTAAAGCTTTAGGGTAGGGAAATGACTGTCACATGAAAGTAATCAATTGGTGATTCATTTAAAATTAGACAATAGATGCTTTAACTGAATAATGACTTACCAGGTAGTAACTGATGGTAAAACTTGATAAACACATGCAGAAGTAACCTATTATAAATGTACCAATCTGATTAAACATTGACATACAGCTGGATATCATATATACATAATGTGCAGCTGGATATCATATATACATAATGTACAGCTGGATATCATATATACATAATGTACAGCTGGATATCATATATACATAATATGCAGCTGGATATCATATATATAATGTACAGCTGGATATCATATATACATAATGTACAGCTGGATATCATATATACATAATGTACAGCTGGATATCATATATATAATGTGCAGCTGGATATCATATATACATAATGTACAGCTGGATATCATATATACATAATGTGCAGCTGGAT
The DNA here is from genome assembly GCA_014843695.1 of Archivesica marissinica. Lineage (NCBI taxonomy): Eukaryota > Metazoa > Mollusca > Bivalvia > Venerida > Vesicomyidae > Archivesica > Archivesica marissinica. The sequence goes on from CM026387.1 coordinate 524,176, forward strand.
ATCATATATACATAATGTGCAGCTGGATATCATATATACATAATGTACAGCTGGATATCATATATACATAATGTACAGCTGGATATCATATATACATAATGTACAGCTGGATATCATATATATAATGTACAAAACAGCACAGTATAAAGTACATGCATCTCTCAGCCCCTCACCCCAAGCATCTCTCAGCCCTTCTCCCCACGCATCTCTCAGCCCCTCTCCACATGCATCTCTCAGCCCCTCTCCACATGCATCTCTCAGCCCCTCTGCCCAAGCATCTCTCAACCCCTCTCCCAACGCATCTCAATCAGCCCCTCTCCCCAAACATCTCTCAGCCCCTCTCCCCATGCATCTCTCAGTCCCTCTCCCCACACATCTCAATCAGCCCCTCTCCCCAAGCATCTCTCAGTCCCTCTCCCCAAGCATCTCTCAGCCCCTCTCCCCAAGCATCTCTCAGCCCCTCTCCCCATGCATCTCTCAGCCCCTCTCCCCAAGCATCTCTCAGCCCCTCTCCCCACACATCTCTCAGCCCCTCTCCCCACACATCTCTCAGCCCCTCTCCCCAAGCATCTCTCAGCCCCTCTCCCCATGCATCTCTCAGCCCCTCTCCCCATGCATCTCTCAGCCCCTCTCCCCATGCATCTCTCAGCCCCTCTCCCCATGCATCTCTCAGCCCCTCTCCCCATGCATCTCTCAGCCCCTCCCCATGCATCTCTCAGCCCCTCTCCCCATGCATCTCTCAGCCCCTCTCCCCATGCATCTCTCAGCCCCTCTCCCCAAGCATCTCTCAGCCCCTCTCCCCATGCATCTCTCAGCCCCTCCCAATGCATCTCTCAGCCCCTCTCCCCATGCATCTATCAGCCCCTCTCCCCATGCATCTCTCAGCCCCTCTCCCCATGCATCTCTCAGCCCCTCTCCCCATGCATCTCTCAGCCCCTCTCCCCATGCATCTCTCAGCCCTCTCCCCATGCATCTCTCAGCCCCTCTCCCCATGCATCTCTCAGCCCCTCTCCCCATGCATCTCTCAGCCCCTCTCCCCATGCATCTCTCAGCCCCTCTCCCCATGCATCTCTCAGCCCCTCTCCCCATGCATCTCTCAGCCCCTCTCCCCATGCATCTCTCAGCCCTCTCCCCATGCATCTCCCCATGCATATGTAACTATGATACAGCTGTCCAGTAGCATATACTCTCTACTCATGGTTTATGACATGTGTAACTATGATACAGCTGTCCAGTAGCATATACTCTCTACTCATGGTTTATGACATGTGTAACTATGATACAGCTGTCCAGTAGCATATACTCTCTACTCATGGTTTATGACATGTGTAACTATGACAGATTTGTGAAGCTGCCCCTTACTGTTCATCACATTCCATGACATTCATAGTCAATCTTTTTGTATTACATACAACAAGTATCTCGGAATACTTAGTTCCTAGAAACTATCTGAGTGCACCATACAACTGGCAATATATTTCACTTGATAGTCCCTGTTCTCATGTACTGGGATGGGAGTAACATTTTGCAGATCCTGCTTGGAGACTTTCTTTCAGCTCTGTATGTTTATTGCTGCTTTGTTTATAATGCCTTCCTGAGATAATTAACATGTGATTGCAACGCTACCATTTCACATTCCTCCACTCGTTTTCTAGTACAAATCCTGCTGCTGGTATGTTAGATATGTTACTAGGCATTCTGGGTATGCCAGTCTGTCTTTGTGTCAAGCCAGTAACCATGGTGAAAAGTCTGTGTTGGAATTTTTCTCGAATATTTTTTAATGAAAGCATCATGTAGAGAGTTTGGTGGATTATGAGTTGATGGTATATTTGTGATATTGTGTGTTTCCTGGTGTTGCAGAGTGAACCTGGCTTCACAGCTTTGTTTACCATGATTCCTCTACCTGGATGGTTCATCAATTAGTGCAATCACAACTTAATCATGATAATTATATCTCCCCAGAGGGGGGGGGGGGAGGGAGACATATTTATGTTGTACTTTTTGCAAAATGGACCTTCTAGAGTTTCTTATATTGCCAACAGAAATGATAGTGGAACAGGTGTTTTAATATTTCAACTCAATATGTTTTTAACCTCAGTAAAATTATAATAGCCGACATACACGCTAGGATATGTGGCTAGGAGAAAATAGATGTATTATCTGGTTGTCTAGGGTACTGTCTTATGTGACTATAAATGTTTGTGTGCCCAATACAACAACTGAGAGAACAATGGGGGTTATCACTTTATTATTTCTATATTACATACGACTGTCCGTCTGTCACAAAGTATGCCCGGACAAGATATTCTAAACTGGGTCAGATTGTCATGTAACTTCACAGGAATGATCAGTACAGAGCCTAGTTGTACATCTTTACATTCCACTTGGTTCATTTTTCACATGAAGATTTGTGAAAAATACAGTTTGTGTACTTACACATAACAATACTTACACATAACAATACTTACACATAACAATACTTACACATAACGATACTTACACATAACAATACTTACACATAACAATACTTACACATAACAATACTTACACATAACGATACTTACACATAACAATACTTACACATAACAATACTTACACATAACCATACTTACACATAACGATACTTACACATAACCATACTTACACATAACGATACTTACACATAACCATACTTACACATAACCATACTTACACATAACCATACTTACACATAACCATACTTACACATAACCATACTTACACATAACCATACTTACACATAACAATACTTACACATAACCATACTTACACATAACAATACTTACACATAACCATACTTACACATAACCATACTTACACATAACCATACTTACACATAACAATACTTACACATAACCATACTTACACATAACAATACTTACACATAACCATACTTACACATAACCATACTTACACATAACCATACTTACACATAACAATACTTACACATAACCATACTTACACATAACAATACTTACACATAACCATACTTACACATAACCATACTTACAAATCCTGTATTGGTACAACACTCCTGGGGATACTTACACATCCTGTATTGGTACAACACTCCTGGGAATACTTACACATCCTGTATTGGTACAACACTCCTGGGGATACTTACACATCCTGTATTGGTACAACACTCCTGGGAATACTTACACATCCTGTATTGGTACAACACTCCTGGGAATACTTACACATCCTGTATTGGTACAACACTCCTGGGGATACTTACACACCATGTATTGGTACAACACTCCTGGGAATACTTACACATCCTGGGGATACAATCATGGTATATGAATATTTCATCTTACAGGCTTGTTATAGGTTCTTTGTTATGAACAGTTGTAGTATCTTGTAGCTTATCACAACTGTTTGTAATCATTACCATTTTGTAGTCTGTGATAATTTTTATATTATATTTCTCTGCCAGACATTTTATAGTCTGTCGTACTTGAGTTCTCTGCAAGACATTTTATAGTGTGTCGTACTTGAGTTCTCTGCAAGGCATTTTATAGTCTGTCGTACTTAAGTTCTCTGCAAAGCATTTTATAGTCTGTCGTACTTGATTTCTCTGCAAGACATTTTATAGTCTGTCGTACTTGAGTTCTCTGCAAGGCATTTTATAGTCTGTCGTACTTGATTTCTCTGCAAGACATTTTATAGTCTGTCATACTTGAGTTCTCTGCAATACATTTTATAGTCTGTCGTAATTGAGTTCTCTGCAATACATTTTATAGTCTGTCATACTTGTTCTCTGCAAGACATTTTATAGTCTGTCGTACTTGAGTTCTCTGCAATACATTTTATAGTCTGTCGTACTTGAGTTCTCTGCAAGACATTTTATAGTGTGTCGTACTTGAGTTCTCTGCAAGGCATTTTATAGTCTGTCGTACTTAAGTTCTCTGCAAAGCATTTTATAGTCTGTCGTACTTGATTTCTCTGCAAGACATTTTATAGTCTGTCGTACTTGAGTTCTCTGCAAGACATTTTATAGTCTGTCATACTTGAGTTCTCTGCAATACATTTTATAGTCTGTCGTAATTGAGTTCTCTGCAATACATTTTATAGTCTGTCATACTTGTTCTCTGCAAGACATTTTATAGTCTGTCGTACTTGAGTTCTCTGCAATACATTTTATAGTCTGTCGTACTTGAGTTCTCTGCAAGACATTTTATAGTCTGTCGTACTTGATTTCTCTGCAATGCATTTTATAGTCTGTCGTACTTTGAGATGTCTATCATTAACATTTTCTATGATTTCAGGTGCACAATGTTGGTTTTGCCTTTGAACTGATGCAGGATGCTGGCCTACCCAAACCCAAGGCCCGAGCTGAAGGTGAGATTCTTAGAATAGCCAGCAACATGTTCTAAAACTGCCATTGCTTTTGACATATTCGAAAGCTGACATCATTTTGTAAGCATTGTAAGTCTATCAGTGTGGACACTAGGCATTCCTGTCTGTCAGTGTGGACACTAGGCATTCCTGTCTGTCAGTGTGGACACTAGGCATTCCTGTCTATCAGTGTGGACACTAGGCATTCCTGTCTGTCAGTGTGGACACTAGGCATTCCTGTCTGTCAGTGTGGACACTAGGCATTCCTGTCTGTCAGTGTGGACACTAGGCATTCCTGTCTGTCAGTGTGGACACTAGGCATTCCTGTCTGTCAGTGTGGACACTAGGCATTCCTGTCTATCAGTGTGGACACTAGGCATTCCTGTCTGTCAGTGTGGACACTAGGCATTCCTGTCAGTCAGCCTGGTCAACAAGTACCTGTGTTTTGGGTTTCCTTCCGAAAACAATTGGGCTACGTCTGATTTCACTCTCTGTTTTGTGTTTTGGTTTCATATAAACATTTCTCGAAGAGCTATATCAATATTGCCCACCATTAACTTTCCAATGTGTCAGTGGGTGGGTGGGTGGGTGGGTGGGGGGTGCGTGGGTGGGTGCATGGGTGCGTGCGCCTGTCTTTTTGATGGTGGGATATTGTCCGCCTGTGTCATAATATATGGGGGGATATTGTCCGGGGGAGATATTGTCCAGGGGAGATATTGTCCGAGGGGGATATTGTCCTGAGGGGGTTATTGTCCGGGGGAGATATTGTCCGGGGGAGATATTGTCCAGGGGGAGATATTGTCCGGGGGAGATATTGTCCGGGGGAGTATTGTCCAGGGGAGATATTGTCCGGGGGAGATATTGTCCGGGGGAGATATTGTCCGGGGGGGATATTGTCCGGGGGGATATCCGGGGGGAGATATTGTCCGGGGGAGATATCTAGGCATTCCTGTTTATCAGTGTGGACACTAGGCATTTCTGTCTATCAGTGTGGACACTAGGCATTCATGTCTGTCACTGTGGACACTAGGCATTCCTGTCAGTCAGTGTGGACACTAGGCATTCCTGTCAGTCAGTGTGGACACTAGGCATTCCTGTCTGTTAGTGTGGACACTAGGCATTCCTGTATTCCTGTCAGTCAGTGTGGACACTAGGCATTCCTGTCAGTCAGTGTGGACACTAGGCATTCCTGTTTATCAGTGTGGACACTAGGCATTACTGTCTATCAGTGTGGACACTAGGCATTTCTGTCTATCAGTGTGGACACTAGGCATTCCTGTCTATCAGTGTGGACACTATGCATTCATGTCTGTCACTGTGGACACTAGGCATTCCTGTCAGTCAGTGTGGACACTAGGCATTCCTGTCAGTCAGTGTGGACACTAGGCATTCCTGTCTATCAGTGTGGACACTAGGCATTCCTGTATATCAGTGTGGACACTAGGCATTCCTGTCTATCAGTGTGGACACTAGGCATTCCTGTCTATCAGTGTGGACACTAGGCATTCCTGTCAGTCAGTGTGGACACTAGGCATTCCTGTCTATCAGTGTGGACACTAGGCATTCCTGTCTATCAGTGTGGACACTAGGCATTCCTGTCAGTCAGTGTGGACACTAGGCATTACTGTCTGTCAGTGTGGACACTAGGCATTCCTGTCTATCAGTGTGGACACTAGGCATTCCTGTCTATCAGTGTGGACACTAGGCATTCCTGTCTGTCAGTGTGGACACTAGGCATTCCTGTCTGTCAGTGTGGACACTAGGCATTCCTGTCTGTCAGTCTGGACACTAGGCATTCCTGTCTATCAGTGTGGACACTAGGCATTCCTGTATTCCTGTCAGTCAGTGTGGACACTAGGCATTCCTGTCTATCAGTGTGGACACTAGGCATTACTGTCTATCAGTGTGGACACTAGGCATTACTGTATATCAGTGTGGACACTAGGCATTCCTGTCTGTCAGTGTGGACACTAGGCATTACTGTCTATCAGTGTGGACACTAGGCATTCCTGTCTATCAGTGTGGACACTAGGCATTCCTGTCTGTCAGTCTGGACACTAGGCATTCCTGTCAGTCAGTGTGGACACTAGGCATTCCTGTTTATCAGTGTGGACACTAGGCATTACTGTTTATCAGTGTGGACACTAGGCATTCCTGTCTATCAGTGTGGACACTAGGCATTCCTGTCTGTCAGTGTGGACACTAGGCATTCCTGTATTCCTGTCAGTCAGTGTGGACACTAGGCATTCCTAGCAACATGTTCTAAAACTGCCATTGCTTTTGACATATTCGAAAGCTGACATCATTTTGTAAGCATTGTAAGTCTATCAGTGTGGACACTAGGCATTCCTGTCTGTCAGTGTGGACACTAGGCATTCCTGTCTGTCAGTGTGGACACTAGGCATTCCTGTCTATCAGTGTGGACACTAGGCATTCCTGTCTATCAGTGTGGACACTAGGCATTCCTGTCGTCAGTGTGGACACTAGGCATTCCTGTTTCTGTCAGTCAGTGTGGACACTAGGCATTCCTGTCTGTCAGTGTGGACACTAGGCATTCCTGTCAGTCAGTGTGGACACTAGGCATTCCTGTCTATCAGTGTGGACACTAGGCATTCCTGTCTGTCAGTGTGGACACTAGGCATTCCTGTATTCCTGTCAGTCAGTGTGGACACTAGGCATTCCTGTCTGTCAGTGTGGACACTAGGCATTCCTGTCTATCAGTGTGGACACTAGGCATTCCTGTCTATCAGTGTGGACACTAGGCATTCCTGTCAGTCAGTGTGGACACTAGGCATTCCTGTCTGTCAGTGTGGACACTAGGCATTCCTGTATTCCTGTCAGTCAGTGTGGACACTAGGCATTCCTGTCAGTCAGTGTGGACACTAGGCATTCCTGTCAGTCAGTGTGGACACTAGGCATTCCTGTCTGTCAGTCAGTGTGGACACTAGGCATTCCTGTCAGTCAGTGTGGACACTAGGCATTCCTGTTTATCAGTGTGGACACTAGGCATTCCTGTCAGTCAGTGTGGACACTAGGCATTCCTGTCTATCAGTGTGGACACTAGCATTCCTGTCTGTCAGTGTGGACACTAGGCATTCTGTGGACACTAGGCATTCCTGTCTGTCAGTCTGGACACTAGGCATTCCTGTCAGTCAGCCTGGTCAACAAGTACCTGTGTTTTGGGTTTCCTTCCGAAAACAATTGGGCTACGTCTGATTTCACTCTCTGTTTTGTGTTTTGGTTTCATATAAACATTTCTCGAAGAGCTATATCAATATTGCCCACCATTAACTTTCCAATGTGTCAGTGGGTGGGTGGGTGGGTGGGTGGTGGGTGCGTGGGTGGGTGCATGGGTGCGTGCCCTGTCTTTTTGATGGTGGGATATTGTCCGCCTGTGTCATAATATATGGGGGGATATTGTCCGGGGGAGATATTGTCCAGGGGAGATATTGTCCGAGGGGGATATTGTCCTGAGGGGGTTATTGTCCGGAGATATTGTCCGGGGGATATTGTCCAGGGGGAGATATTGTCCGGGGGAGATATTGTCCGGGGGAGTATTGTCCAGGGGAGATATTGTCCGGGGGAGATATTGTCCGGGGGAGATATTGTCCGGGGGGGATATTGTCCGGGGGGATATCCGGGGGGAGATATTGTCCGGGGGAGATATCTAGGCATTCCTGTTTATCAGTGTGGACACTAGGCATTTCTGTCTATCAGTGTGGACACTAGGCATTCATGTCTGTCACTGTGGACACTAGGCATTCCTGTCAGTCAGTGTGGACACTAGGCATTCCTGTCAGTCAGTGTGGACACTAGGCATTCCTGTCTGTCAGTGTGGACACTAGGCATTCCTGTATTCCTGTCAGTCAGTGTGGACACTAGGCATTCCTGTTGTGTGGTGGTTTGTTTATCAGTGTGGACACTAGGCATTACTGTCTATCAGTGTGGACACTAGGCATTTCTGTCTATCAGTGTGGACACTAGGCATTCCTGTCTATCAGTGTGGACACTATGCATTCATGTCTGTCACTGTGGACACTAGGCATTCCTGTCAGTCAGTGTGGACACTAGGCATTCCTGTCAGTCAGTGTGGACACTAGGCATTCCTGTCTATCAGTGTGGACACTAGGCATTCCTGTATATCAGTGTGGACACTAGGCATTCCTGTCTATCAGTGTGGACACTAGGCATTCCTGTCTATCAGTGTGGACACTAGGCATTCCTGTCAGTCAGTGTGGACACTAGGCATTCCTGTCTATCAGTGTGGACACTAGGCATTCCTGTCTATCAGTGTGGACACTAGGCATTCCTGTCAGTCAGTGTGGACACTAGGCATTACTGTCTGTCAGTGTGGACACTAGGCATTCCTGTCTATCAGTGTGGACACTAGGCATTCCTGTCTATCAGTGTGGACACTAGGCATTCCTGTCTGTCAGTGTGGACACTAGGCATTCCTGTCTGTCAGTGTGGACACTAGGCATTCCTGTCTGTCAGTCTGGACACTAGGCATTCCTGTCTATCAGTGTGGACACTAGGCATTCCTGTATTCCTGTCAGTCAGTGTGGACACTAGGCATTCCTGTCTATCAGTGTGGACACTAGGCATTACTGTCTATCAGTGTGGACACTAGGCATTACTGTATATCAGTGTGGACACTAGGCATTCCTGTCTGTCAGTGTGGACACTAGGCATTACTGTCTATCAGTGTGGACACTAGGCATTCCTGTCTGTCAGTGTGGACACTAGGCATTCCTGTCTGTCAGTCTGGACACTAGGCATTCCTGTCAGTCAGTGTGGACACTAGGCATTCCTGTTTATCAGTGTGGACACTAGGCATTACTGTTTATCAGTGTGGACACTAGGCATTCCTGTCTATCAGTGTGGACACTAGGCATTCCTGTCTGTCAGTGTGGACACTAGGCATTCCTGTATTCCTGTCAGTCAGTGTGGACACTAGGCATTCCTAGCAACATGTTCTAAAACTGCCATTGCTTTTGACATATTCGAAAGCTGACATCATTTTGTAAGCATTGTAAGTCTATCAGTGTGGACACTAGGCATTCCTGTCTGTCAGTGTGGACACTAGGCATTCCTGTCTGTCAGTGTGGACACTAGGCATTCCTGTCTATCAGTGTGGACACTAGGCATTCCTGTCTATCAGTGTGGACACTAGGCATTCCTGTCAGTCAGTGTGGACACTAGGCATTCCTGTATTCCTGTCAGTCAGTGTGGACACTAGGCATTCCTGTCTGTCAGTGTGGACACTAGGCATTCCTGTCAGTCAGTGTGGACACTAGGCATTCCTGTCTATCAGTGTGGACACTAGGCATTCCTGTCTATCAGTGTGGACACTAGGCATTCCTGTATTCCTGTCAGTCAGTGTGGACACTAGGCATTCCTGTCTGTCAGTGTGGACACTAGGCATTCCTGTCTATCAGTGTGGACACTAGGCATTCCTGTCTATCAGTGTGGACACTAGGCATTCCTGTCAGTCAGTGTGGACACTAGGCATTCCTGTCTGTCAGTGTGGACACTAGGCATTCCTGTATTCCTGTCAGTCAGTGTGGACACTAGGCATTCCTGTCAGTCAGTGTGGACACTAGGCATTCCTGTCAGTCAGTGTGGACACTAGGCATTCCTGTATTCCTGTCAGTCAGTGTGGACACTAGGCATTCCTGTCAGTCAGTGTGGACACTAGGCATTCCTGTTTATCAGTGTGGACACTAGGCATTCCTGTCAGTCAGTGTGGACACTAGGCATTCCTGTCTATCAGTGTGGACACTAGACATTCCTGTCTGTCAGTGTGGACACTAGGCATTACTGTCTATCAGTGTGGACACTAGGCATTCCTGTCTATCAGTGTGGACACTAGGCATTCCTGTCTGTCAGTCTGGACACTAGGCATTCCTGTCAGTCAGCCTGGTCAACAAGTACCTGTGTTTTGGGTTTCCTTCCGAAAACAATTGGGCTACGTCTGATTTCACTCTCTGTTTTGTGTTTTGGTTTCATATAAACATTTCTCGAAGAGCTATATCAATATTGCCCACCATTAACTTTCCAATGTGTCAGTGGGTGGGTGGGTGGGTGGGTGGGTGGGTGTGGGTGGTGCGTGGGTGGGTGCATGGGTGCGTGCCCTGTCTTTTTGATGGTGGGATATTGTCCGCCTGTGTCATAATATATGGGGGGATATTGTCCGGGGGAGATATTGTCCAGGGGAGATATTGTCCGAAGGGGATATTGTCCTGGGGGGGTTATTGTCCGGGGGAGATATTGTCCGGGGAGATATTGTCCAGGGGGAGATATTGTCCGGGGGAGATATTGTCCGGGGGAGTATTGTCCAGGGGAGATATTGTCCGGGGGAGATATTGTCCGGGGGATATTGTCCGGGGAGATATTGTCCAGGGGGGATATTGTCCGGGGGGATATCCGGGGGGAGATATTGTCCGGGGGAGATATTGTCCGGGGGGATATCCAGGGGGAGATATTGTCCAGGGGAGATATTGTCCGGGGGAGATATTGTCCGGGGGAGATATTGTCCGGGGGGATATTGTCCGTTCCCCGATTGGTCCAATGCAATTGTTATCAGATGATTTTGTCATTCAAGATGGCTGCCGAAAGGTCAAAACATCGTTCTTTTATTATAGATTTCCAAATTCTTTTTACCCAAACTGCAAAATTCCACAGTTATAGTCCACAGTAATAGTCACAGTTATAGTCCACAGTTATAGTCCACAGTTATAGTCCACAGTTATAGTCCACAGTTATAGTCCACAGTTATAGTCCACAGTTACAGTCCACAGTTATAGTCCACAGTAATAGTCCACAGTTATAGTCACAGTTATAGTCCACAGTTATAGTCCACAGTTATAGTCCACAGTTATAGTCCACAGTTATAGTCCACAGTTATAGTCCACAGTTATAGTCACAGTTATAGTCCACAGTTATAGTCCACAGTTATAGTCCACAGTTATAGTCCACAGGTAATAGTCACAGTTATAGTCCACAGTTATAGTCCACAGTTATAGTCCACAGTTATAGTTATAGTCCACAGTTATAGTCCACAGTTATAGTCCACAGTAATAGTCACAGTTATAGTCCACAGTTATAGTCCACAGTTATAGTCCACAGTTATAGTCCACAGTAATAGTCCACAGTTATAGTCACAGTTATAGTCCACAGTTATAGTCCACAGTTATAGTCCACAGTAATAGTCACAGTTATAGTCCACAGTAATAGTCACAGTTATAGTCCACAGTTATAGTCCAGAGCCTTTGAGATTTGTTAAGATGGATGTTGTTGGGAATTAACACTAATTCTTGTGAAAGATTTTGGCAATATTTGGTAGTAACTATCGATGCTCTTTCAAAGTTGGTAAAATGGTGATACAGGGGTAAGTGATACAGGGTCATCATGGCCCTCTTGCTAGAGATAGAAACAATAACTCCCTTAGACCAGGCCTTGGGATAAATACAATTGTCAAATATATTGTTGAAAATGTTGCACAAATAAGGTGATATAAAATCATTTGCATCTATGAAAAAGTCTGCATCATTTTGTGTGTTTTACGTTTATTTATCGTCGCTACCGGTTACCCATATGAGTGACGCTTCCTGAAGAGATTAGTCATTTTAGATTTTTGGAGGATAGTGTAATGATACAGAGAGAGGCTCATTCCAGATTCTCCTCTGGTTCTTTTACGTGCACGGTGTAAAGTACCGATACATGACCTTGGTTTAACGTCCCATCTGACTGTTAATTTTATTAGGGTCAGACGGGGATCGAACCTGCGATCCCTAGATGTCCAGTTCAGCGTGTTACCACTGGACTACATATCGTCTGTATCATTATTTTCGTTAGTCGCAGCTTTTATACTGGTTTAGCAGAGATATTGAAGTTCTCCAATAGTACTCCTCTAGCTGTTCAATATTTACTGCTTGGTTGATTAGGCATTAATGCATGATTTGGGAAGAACAGCTGCATGTGTTGTATATAGATTATTGGCAGATTACATGCTCTCTAATTGGAGTAATTAGTGGTGTGTTGATTGTTGTATTATGACAAGGTGTGATACATCAAACAGACATAGATATGTCCACAGGATGTAATCAATCAAACAACCAGTATTCAGCATTTCAACCATTTACATATCTATTTCCATTTCACTTGATGCCACTGCATGATGCACAAACTGTCACATCTTGACATTTATAATTAATTGTAATGGATCATAATATTTTGTCTATTAACTTAATGCACCAATCAATATTCCCTCCTTTCGTGGTGAGGACAGGGCAGGTCAAGGCAGGGCAGGGCAGGTCAGGTCAGGGCAGGGCAGGGCAGGGCAGGGGAATGGAGGACAGGGGAGGTGAGGGGATGGGAGGGCAGGGCAGGTGAAGGTGGGGAGATGGCAGGGCAGGAGAATGGAGGTGAGGGGGTGGGAGGGCAGGGCAGGTGAGGAGAGGGCAGGGCAGGTGAATGAAGGACAGGGGGGTGAGGGGATGGGAGGGCAGGAGGAGGGCAGGGCAGGAATATGGAGGACAGGGGAGGTGAGGGGGTAGGAGGGCAGGGCAGGTAAAGGTGAGGAGAGGGCAGTGCAGGGGAATGGAGGACAGGGGAGGTGAGGGGATGGGAGGGCAGGGCAGATGAATGGAGGACAGGGGAGGTGAGGGGATGGGAGGGCAGGGCAGGTGAATGGAGGACAGGGGAGGTGAGGGGATTGGAGGGCAGGGAAGGAGAATGGAGGACAGGGGAGGTGAGGGGATGGGAGGGCAGGCAGGATAATAGAGGACAGGGGAGGTGAGGGGATGGGAGGGCAGGGCAGGTGAATGGAGGACAGGGAGGTGAGGGGATGGCAGGGCAGGGCAGGGCAGGAGAATGGAGGACAGGGGAGGTGAGGGGATGGGAGGGCAGGGCAGGGGGAGGTGAGGGCAGGGCAGGAGAATTGAGGACAGGGGAGGTGAGGGGATGGCAGGGCAGGGCAGGGGGAGGTGAGTGAAGATCAGGCAGGGTTTGATTTATTAGTAAACAACCAGTAGGGTGGGAGATATTCCACACATCAAATATCCTGGCTGTCAAACACTCCGGAGCCTCTGTAATGGATACAGTGTCCCAACTCGTAACCAAGATGTTGTTATGGATACGGTGTCCCAACTTGTAACCGAGACGTTGTTATGGTTATGATGTCCCGACTCGTAACTGAGATGTTGTTATGGATACGGTGTCCCAACTCGTAACCGAGATGTTGTTATGGATACGATGTCCCAACTCGTAACCGAGATGTTGTTATGGATACGATGTCCCAACTCGTAACCGAGATGTTGTTATGGATACGATGTCACGACTCATAACTGAGATGTTGTTATGGATACGATGTCCCAACTCATAACTGAGATGTTGTTATGGATACGATTTTACGACTCATAACTGAGATGTTGTTATGGATACGATGTCCCAACTCATAACTGAGATGTTGTTATGGATACGATGTCACGACTCATAACTGAGATGTTGTTATGGATACGATGTCCCAACTTGTAACCAAGGTGTTGTTATGGATACGGTGTCCCGACTCGTAACTGAGATGTTGTTATGGATATGGTGTCCCAACTTGTAATCGAGATGTTGTTATGGATACGGTGTCCCAACTCGTAACCGAGTGGTTATATGGATACGATGTCACGACTCATAACTGAGATGTTGTTATGGATACGATGTCCTGACTTGTAACCAAGATGTTGTTATGGATACGATGTCCTGACTTGTAACCAAGATGTTGTTATGGATACGGTGTCCCGACTCGTAACCGAGACGTTGTTATGGTTACGATGTCCTGACTCGTAACTGAGATGTTGTTATGGATACGATGTCCCAACTTGTAATCGAGATGTTGTTATGGATACGATGTCCTGACTTGTAACCAAGATGTTGTTATGGATACGGTGTCCCAACTCGTAACCGAGATGTTGTTATGGATATGGTGTCCCAACTCGTAACTGAGATGTTGTTATGGATACGATGTCCTGACTTGTAACCAAGATGTTGTTATGAATACGATGTCTCAATGTAAAGTATAACAGAGGCTGTGTAATTAAGGTGTAACAGAGGCCATGTAATTAAGGTGTAACAGAGGCCGTGTAATTAAGGTGTAACAGAGGCTGTGTAATTAAGGTGTAACAGAGGCTGTGTAATTAAGGTGTAACAGAGGCCATGTAATTAAGGTGTAACAGAGGCCGTGTAATTAAGGTGTAACAGAGGCCGTGTAATTAAGGTGTAACAGATTCCGTATAATTAAAGTGTAACAGAGGCTGTGTAATTAAAGTATAACAGAGGCTGTGTAATTAAGGTGTAACAGAGGCTGTGTAATTAAGGTGTAACAGAGGCTGTGTAATTAAGGTGTAACAGAGGCTGTGTAATTAAGGTGTAACAGAGGCCGTGTAATTAAGGTATAACAGAGGCTGTGTAATTAAGGTGTAACAGAGGCTGTGTAATTAAAGTGTAACAGAGGCCATGTAATTAAAGTATAACAGAGGCTGTGTAATTAAGGTGTAACAGAGGCTGTGTAATTAAGGTGTAACAGAGGCCGTGTAACAGAGGCTGTGTAATTAAAGTGTAACAGAGGCTGTGTAATTAAAGTATAACAGAGGCTGTGTAATTAAGGTGTAACAGAGGCCGTGTATTAAGGTATAACAGAGGCCGTGTAATTAAGGTGTAACAGAGGCCGTGTAATTAAGGTGTAACAGAGGCCGTGTAATTAAAGTGTAACAGAGGCTGTATAATTAAGGTGTAACAGAGGCTGTGTAATTAAGGTGTAACAGAGGCTGTGTAATTAAGGTGTAACAGAGGCCGTTTAATTAAGGTGTAACAGAGGCCGTGTAATTAAAGTGTAACAGAGGCCGTGTAATTAAGGTGTAACAGAGGCTGTGTAATTAAGGTGTAACAGAGGCTGTGTAATTAAGGTGTAACAGAGGCTGTGTAATTAAGGTGTAACAGAGGCCGTGTAATTAAGGTGTAACAGAGGCTGTGTAATTAAGGTGTAACAGAGGCTGTGTAATTAAGGTGTAACAGAGGCTGTGTAATTAAAGTGTAACAGAGGCCGTGTAATTAAGGTGTAACAGAGGCCGTGTAATTAAAGTGTAATAGAGGCTGTGTAATTAAAGTGTAACAGAGGCTGTGTAATTAAAGTGTAACAGAGGCCGTGTAATTAAGGTGTAACAGAGGCCGTGTAATTAAGGTGTAACAGAGGCTGTGTAATTAAGGTGTAACAGAGGCTGTGTAATTAAGGTGTAACAGAGGCTGTGTAATTACGGTGTAACAGAGGCTGTGTAATTAAGTTGTAACAGAGGCCATGTAATTAAGGTGTAACAGAGGCCGTGTAATTAAGGTGTAACAGAGGCCGTGTAATTAAGGTGTAACAGATTCCGTATAATTAAAGTGTAACAGAGGCTGTGTAATTAAAGTATAACAGAGGCTGTGTAATTAAGGTGTAACAGAGGCTGTGTAATTAAGGTGTAACAGAGGCTGTGTAGTTAAGGTGTAACAGAGGCTGTGTAATTAAGGTGTAACAGAGGCCGTGTAATTAAGGTATAACAGAGGCTGTGTAATTAAGGTGTAACAGAGGCTGTGTAATTAAAGTGTAACAGAGGCCATGTAATTAAAGTATAACAGAGGCTGTGTAATTAAGGTGTAACAGAGGCTGTGTAATTAAGGTGTAACAGAGGCCGTGTAACAGAGGCTGTGTAATTAAAGTGTAACAGAGGCTGTGTAATTAAAGTATAACAGAGGCTGTGTAATTAAGGTGTAACAGAGGCCGTGTAATTAAGGTGTAACAGAGGCCGTGTAATTAAGGTGTAACAGAGGCCATGTAATTAAAGTGTAACAGAGGCCATGTAATTAAAGTGTAACAGAGGCTGTATAATTAAGGTGTAACAGAGGCTGTGTAATTAAGGTGTAACAGAGGCCGTTTAATTAAGGTGTAACAGAGGCCGTGTAATTAAAGTGTAACAGAGGCCGTGTAATTAAGGTGTAACAGAGGCTGTGTAATTAAGGTGTAACAGAGGCTGTGTAATTAAGGTGTAACAGAGGCCGTGTAATTAAGGTGTAACAGAGGCTGTGTAATTAAGGTGTAACAGAGGCTGTGTAATTAAGGTGTAACAGAGGCTGTGTAATTAAGGTGTAACAGAGGCCGTGTAATTAAGGTGTAACAGAGTCTGTGTAATTAAAGTGTAACAGAGGCCGTGTAATTAAGGTGTAACAAAGGCTGTGTAATTAAGGTGTAACAGAGGCCGTGTAATTAAAGTGTAACAGAGGCCGTGTAATTAAGGTGTAACAGAGGCCGTGTAATTAAAGTGTAACAGAGGCCATGTAATTAAAGTGTAACAGAGGCTGTGTAATTAAGCTGTAACAGAGTCTGTGTAATTAAAGTGTAACAGAGGCCGTGTAATTAAGGTGTAACAAAGGCTGTGTAATTAAGGTGTAACAGAGGCCGTGTAATTAAAGTGTAACAGGCCGTGTAATTAAGGTGTAACAGAGGCCGTGTAATTAAAGTGTAACAGAGGCCATGTAATTAAAGTGTAACAGAGGCCATGTAATTAAAGTGTAACAGAGGCTGTGTAATTAAGCTGTAACAGAGGCCATGTAATTAAGGTGTAACAGAGGCTGTGTAATTAAGGTGTAACAGAGGCCGTGTAATTAAGGTGTAACAGAGGCTGTGTAATTAAAGTGTAACAGAGGCCGTGTAATTAAGGTGTAACAGAGGCCGTGTAATTAAAGTGTAACAGAGGCCGTGTAATTAAAGTGTAACAGAGGCTGTATAATTAAGGTGTAACAGAGGCTGTGTAATTAAGGTGTAACAGAGGCTGTGTAATTAAGGTGTAACAGAGGCCGTTTAATTAAGGTGTAACAGAGGCCGTGTAATTAAAGTGTTAACAGAGGCCGTGTAATTAAGGTGTAACAGAGGCCGTGTAATTAAGGTGTAACAGAGGCTGTGTAATTAAGGTGTAACAGAGGCTGTGTAATTAAGGTGTAACAGAGGCCGTGTAATTAAGGTGTAACAGAGGCTGTGTAATTAAGGTGTAACAGAGGCCATGTAATTAAGGTGTAACAGAGGCTGTGTAATTAAAGTGTAACAGAAGCCATGTAATTAAGGTGTAACAGAGGCCGTGTAATTAAGGTGTAACAGAGGCTGTGTAATTAAAGTGTAACAGAGGCCGTGTAATTAAGGTGTAACAGAGGCCGTGTAATTAAAGTGTAACAGTGGCTTGGTAATTAAAGTGTAACAGAGGCCGTGTAATTAAAGTGTAACAGAGGCTGTGTAATTAAGGTGTAACAAAGGCCGTGTAATTAAGGTGTAACAGAGGCTGTGTAATTAAAGTGTAACAGAGGCCATGTAATTAAGGTGTAACAGAGGCCGTGTAATTAAGGTGTAACAGAAGCTGTGTAATTAAAGTGTAACAGAGGCCTTGTAATTAAAGTGTATTTGTAGTGAAATTTACTGCCTGTATCCCTTATCCCTTCCCCTTGTAGCAATTTCACCTGCAAGTAACCTAAATGTGTTTTGTACTAGTGACATTCATGGCATGCATAAATCTGCCTCATTTAAAGTGGTTTGATTTTATTTATTTGTGGGTAGAATGTTCACACCTGTCCTATCCCCAGAATATGTTATCCAAACAGAGGCTCAATGCAACAACAACAACACATGGGGGATACAATAGTAGCATGAGAACCCCTTCTCCCACCCAACATGAGAATACCCTCCAGTGGGTGAGAACCCCTTCTCCCACCCAACATGAGTATCCCCTCCAGTGGGTGAGAACCCCTTCTCCCACCCAACATGAGTATCCCCTCCAGTGGGTGAGAACCCCTTCTCCCACCCAACATGAGAATACCCTCCAGTGGATGAGAACCCATTCTCCCACCCAACATGAGAATACCCTCCAGTGGGTGAGAACCCATTCTCCCACCCAACATGAGTATCCCCTCCAGTGGGTGAGAACCCATTCTCCCACCCAACATGAGAATACCCTCCAGTGGGTGAGAACCGTTTTCCCACCCAGCATGAGTATCCCTTCCAGTGGATGAGAACCCATTCTCCCACCCAACATGAGAATACCCTCCAGTGGGTGAGAACCCCTTCTCCCACCCAACATGAGTATCCCTTCCAGTGGATGAGAACCCATTCTCCCACCCAACATGAGTATCCCTTCCAGTGGATGAGAACCCCTTCTCCCACCCAACATGAGAATACCCTCCAGTGGAATGGAACCCTTCACCCCTAACTCACATCCAACTCACATACCTCCCATACCCAAACCCTTTCAACTCCCCCACCCACACATACACTGTA
>CM026387.1:543878-559049 GCA_014843695.1 Archivesica marissinica
CATTGTTGTAGTGTATCACTATGCTATATCATTGTTGTAGTGTATCACTATGCTATATCATTGCTGTAGTGTATCACTATGCTATATCATTGCTGTAGTGTATCACTATGCTATATCATTGTTGTAGTGTATCACTATGCTATATCATTACTCTAGTGTATCACTATGCTATATCACTATGCTATATCATTGTTGTAGTGTATCACTCTGCTATATCATTACTGTAGTGTATCACTATGCTATATCATTGTTGTAGTGTATCACTATGCTATATCACTATGCTGTATCATTGCTGTAGTGTATCACTATGCTATATCATTGCTGTAGTGTATCACTATGCTATATCATTGTTGTAGTGTATCACTATGCTATATCATTAATGTAGTGTATCACTATGCTATATCATTACTGTAGTGTATCACTATGCTATATTATTACTTTTTGTTTTTGTTGTAGTGTATCACTATGCTATATTATTGTTGTAGTGTATCACTATGCTATATCATTGCTGTAGTGTATCACTATGCTATATCATTGTTGTAGTGTATCACTGTGCTATATCATTGTTGTAGTGTATCACTATGCTATATCATTGCTGTAGTGTATCACTATGCTATATCATTGCTGTAGTGTATCACTATGCTATATCATTGTTGTAGTGTATCACTATGCTATATCATTGTTGTAGTGTATCACTATGCTATATCATTGCTGTAGTGTATCACTATGCTATATCACTATGCTATATCATTGTTGTAGTGTATCACTATGCTATATCATTGTTTTTGTTGTAGTGTATCACTATGATATATCACTATGCTGTATCATTGCTGTAGTGTATCACTATGCTATCATTGTTGTAGTGTATCACTATGCTATATCATTGTTGTGTGTATCATTGCTATATCATTGTTATCATTGTTGTAGTGTATCACTATGCTATATCATTGTTGTAGTGTATCACTATGCTATATCACTATGCTATATTATTGTTGTAGTGTATCACTATGCTATATCATTGTTGTAGTGTATCACTATGCTATATCACTATGCTATATTATTGTTGTAGTGTATCACTATGCTATATCACTATGCTATATCACTATGCTATATCATTGTTGTAGTGTATCACTATGCTATATCATTGCTGTAGTGTATCACTATGCTATATCATTGCTGTAGTGTATCACTATGCTATATCACTATGCTATATCATTGTTGTAGTGTATCACTATGCTATATCACTATGCTATATCATTACTGTAGTGTATCACTATGCTATATCACTATGCTATATCAATGCTGTAGTGTATCACTATGCTATATTAGTGTTGTAGTGTATCACTATGCTATATCATTGTTGTAGTGTATCACTATGCTATATCATTGCTGTAGTGTATCACTATGCTATATCATTGCTGTAGTGTATCACTATGCTATATCATTGTTGTAGTGTATCACTATGCTATATCATTGTTGTAGTGTATCACTATGCTATATCATTGCTGTAGTGTATCACTATGCTATATCACTATGCTATATCATTGCTGTAGTGTATCACTATGCTATATCACTATGCTATATCATTA
The DNA here is from genome assembly GCA_014843695.1 of Archivesica marissinica. Classification (NCBI taxonomy): domain Eukaryota; kingdom Metazoa; phylum Mollusca; class Bivalvia; order Venerida; family Vesicomyidae; genus Archivesica; species Archivesica marissinica. The sequence continues at coordinate 545,468 of CM026387.1, forward strand.
CTGTAGTGTATCACTATGCTATATCATTACTGTAGTGTATCACTAGGCTATATCGCTATGCTATATCATTGCTGTAGTGTATCACTATGCTATATCATTGTTGTAGTGTATCACTATGCTATATCATTACTGTAGTGTATCACTATGCTATATCATTACTGTAGTGTATCACTAGGCTATATCGCTATGCTATATCATTGCTGTAGTGTATCACTATGCTATATCATTGTTGTAGTGTATCACTATGCTATATCATTACTGTAGTGTATCACTATGCTATATCATTACTGTAGTGTATCACTATGCTATATCGCTATGCTATATCATTGCTGTAGTGTATCACTATGCTATATCATTGTTGTAGTGTATCACTATGCTATATCATTACTGTAGTGTATCACTATGCTATATCATTATTGTAGTGTATCACTATGCTATATCATTACTGTAGTGTATCACTATGCTATATTATTACTGTAGTGTATCACTATGCTATATCATTGCTGTAGTGTATCACTATGCTATATCATTGTTGTAGTGTATCACTATGCTATATCATTGTTGTAGTGTATCACTATGCTATATCATTGTTGTAGTGTATCACTATGCTATATCACTATGCTATATTATTGTTGTAGTGTATCACTATGCTATATCATTGTTGTAGTGTATCACTATGCTATATCACTATGCTATATCATTGCTGTAGTGTATCACTATGCTATATCATTGCTGTAGTGTATCACTATGCTATATCATTGTTGTAGTGTATCACTATGCTATATCATTAATGTAGTGTATCACTATGCTATATCATTACTGTAGTGTATCACTATGCTATATCACTATCCTATATCACTATGCTATATCATTGTTGTAGTGTATCACTATGCTATATCATTGTTGTAGTGCATCACTATGCTATATCATTGCTGTAGTGTATCACTATGCTATATCATTGTTGTAGTGTATCACTGTGCTATATCATTGTTGTAGTGTATCACTATGCTATATCATTGCTGTAGTGTATCACTGTGCTATATCATTGCTGTAGTGTCACTATGCTATATCATTGTTGTAGTGTATCACTATGCTATATCATTGTTGTAGTGTATCACTATGCTATATCATTGCTGTAGTGTATCACTATGCTATATCACTATGCTATATCATTGTTGTAGTGTATCACTATGCTATATCATTGCTGTAGTGTATCACTATGCTATATCATTGCTGTAGTGTATCACTATGCTATATCATTGTTGTAGTGTATCACTATGCTATATCATTGTTGTAGTGTATCACTATGCTATATCATTGCTGTAGTGTATCACTATGCTATATCATTGCTGTAGTGTATCACTATGCTATATCATTGCTGTAGTGTATCACTATGCTATATCATTGTTGTAGTGTATCACTATGCTATATCACTATGCTATATCATTGCTGTAGTGTATCACTATGCTATATCACTATGCTATATCATTGCTGTAGTGTATCACTATGCTATATCACTATGCTATATCATTGCTGTAGTGTATCACTATGCTATATCACTATGCTATATCATTACTGTAGTGTATCACTAGCTATATCGCTATGCTATATCATTGCTGTAGTGTATCACTATGCTATATCATTGTTGTAGTGTATCACTATGCTATATCATTACTGTAGTGTATCACTATGCTATATCATTGCTGTAGTGTATCACTATGCTATATCATTACTGTAGTGTATCACTATGCTATATTATTACTGTAGTGTATCACTATGCTATATCATTGTTGTAGTGTATCACTGTGCTATATCATTGTTGTAGTGTATCACTATGCTATATCATTGTTGTAGTGTATCACTGTGCTATATCATTGTTGTAGTGTATCACTGTGCTATATCAGTGCTGTAGTGTATCACTATGTTATATCATTGTTGTAGTATATCACTATGCTATATCACTATGCTATATCATTGTTGTAGTGTATCATTATGCTATATCATTGCTGTAGTGTATCACTATGCTATATCACTATGCTATATCATTGTTGTAGTGTATCACTATGCTATATCAATATGCTATATCATTGTTGTAGTGTATCACTATGCTATATCACTATGCTATATCATTGTTGTAGTGTATCACTATGCTATATCACTATGCTGTATCATTGCTGTAGTGTATCACTATGCTATATCATTACTGTAGTGTATCACTATGCTATATCACTATGCTATATCATTGATGTAGTGTATCACTATGCTATATCATTGCTGTAGTGTATCACTATGCTATATCACTATGCTATATCATTGCTGTAGTGTATCACTATGCTATATCATTGTTGTAATGTATCACTATGCTATATCACTATGCTATATAATTGCTGTAGTGTATCACTATGCTATATCATTGTTGTAGTGTATCACTATGCTATATCATTGTTGTAGTGTATCACTATGCTATATCATTGTTGTAGTGTATCACTATGCTATATCATTGCTGTAGTGTATCACTATGCTATATCACTATGCTATATCATTGTTGTAGTGTATCACTATGCTATATCATTGCTGTAGTGTATCACTATGCTATATCATTGCTGTAGTGTATCACTATGCTATATCATTGTTGTAGTGTATCACTATGCTATATCATTGTTGTAGTGTATCACTATGCTATATCATTGCTGTAGTGTATCACTATGCTATATCATTGCTGTAGTGTATCACTATGCTATATCATTGCTGTAGTGTATCACTATGCTATATCATTGATGTAGTGTATCACTATGCTATATAGCACTATGCTATATCATTGCTGTAGTGTATCACTATGCTATATCACTATGCTATATCATTGCTGTAGTGTATCACTATGCTATATCACTATGCTATATCATTACTGTAGTGTATCACTATGCTATATCACTATGCTATATCATTACTGTAGTGTATCACTAGGCTATATCGCTATGCTATATCATTGCTGTAGTGTATCACTATGCTGTATCATTGTTGTAGTGTATCACTATGCTATATCATTACTGTAGTGTATCACTATGCTATATCATTACTGTAGTGTATCACTATGCTATATTATTACTGTAGTGTATCACTATGCTATATTATTACTGTAGTGTATCACTATGCTATATCATTGCTGTAGTGTATCACTATGCTATATCATTACTGTAGTGTATCACTATGCTATATTATTACTGTAGTGTATCACTATGCTATATCATTGTTGTAGTGTATCACTGTGCTATATCATTGTTGTAGTGTATCACTATGCTATATCATTGCTGTAGTGTATCACTGTGCTATATCATTGCTGTAGTGTATCACTATGCTATATCATTGTTGTAGTGTATCACTATGCTATATCATTGTTGTAGTGTATCACTATGCTATATCATTGCTGTAGTGTATCACTATGCTATATCATTGCTGTAGTGTATCACTGTGCTATATCATTGCTGTAGTGTATCACTATGCTATATCATTGTTGTAGTGTATCACTATGCTATATCATTGCTGTAGTGTATCACTATGCTATATCATTGCTGTAGTGTATCACTATGCTATATCATTGTTGTAGTGTATCACTATGCTATATCATTGTTGTAGTGTATCACTATGCTATATCATTGCTGTAGTGTATCACTATGCTATATCACTATGCTATATCATTGTTGTAGTGTATCACTATGCTATATCACTATGCTATTATTGTTGTAGTGTATCACTATGCTATATCATTGCTATATCACTATGCTATATCATTGTTGTAGTGTATCACTATGCTATATCATTGTTGTAGTGTATCACTATGCTATATCATTGCTGTAGTGTATCACTATGCTATATCATTGCTGTAGTGTATCACTATGCTATATCATTGTTGTAGTGTATCACTATGCTATATCATTGTTGTAGTGTATCACTATGCTATATCATTGCTGTAGTGTATCACTATGCTATATCACTATGCTATATCATTGTTGTAGTGTATCACTATGCTATATCACTATGCTAAGTTATTGTTGTAGTGTATCACTATGCTATATCACTATGCTATATCACTATGCTATATCATTGTTGTAGTGTATCACTATGCTATATCATTGTTGTAGTGTATCACTATGCTATATCATTGCTGTAGTGTATCACTATGCTATATCATTGCTGTAGTGTATCACTATGCTATATCATTGTTGTAGTGTATCACTATGCTATATCATTATGCTATATCATTACTCTAGTGTATCACTATGCTATATCACTATGCTATATCATTGTTGTAGTGTATCACTCTGCTATATCATTACTGTAGTGTATCACTATGCTATATCACTATGCTATATCATTGTTGTAGTGTATCACTATGCTATATCACTATGCTGTATCATTGCTGTAGTGTATCACTATGCTATATCATGCTGTAGTGTATCACTATGCTATATCATTGTTGTAGTGTATCACTATGCTATATCATTAATGTAGTGTATCACTATGCTATATCATTACTGTAGTGTATCACTATGCTATATCACTATCCTATATCACTATGCTATATCATTGTTGTAGTGTATCACTATGCTATATCATTGTTGTAGTGCATCACTATGCTATATCATTGCTGTAGTGTATCACTATGCTATATCATTGTTGTAGTGTATCACTGTGCTATATCATTGTTGTAGTGTATCACTATGCTATATCATTGCTGTAGTGTATCACTGTGCTATATCATTGCTGTAGTGTCACTATGCTATATCATTGTTGTAGTGTATCACTATGCTATATCATTGTTGTAGTGTATCACTATGCTATATCATTGCTGTAGTGTATCACTATGCTATATCACTATGCTATATCATTGTTGTAGTGTATCACTATGCTATATCACTATGCTATATCATTGTTGTAGTGTATCACTATGATATATCACTATGCTGTATCATTGCTGTAGTGTATCACTATGCTATATCATTGCTGTAGTGTATCACTATGCTATATCATTGTTGTAGTGTATCACTATGCTATATCACTATGCTATATTATTGTTGTAGTGTATCACTATGCTATATCATTGTTGTAGTGTATCACTATGCTATATCACTATGCTATATTATTGTTGTAGTGTATCACTATGCTATATCACTATGCTATATCATTGTTGTAGTGTATCACTATGCTATATCATTGCTGTAGTGTATCACTATGCTATATCATTGTTGTAGTGTATCACTATGCTATATCACTATGCTATATCATTGTTGTAGTGTATCACTATGCTATATCACTATGCTATATCATTACTGTAGTGTATCACTATGCTATATCACTATGCTATATCAATGCTGTAGTGTATCACTATGCTATATTATTGTTGTAGTGTATCACTATGCTATATCATTGTTGTAGTGTATCACTATGCTATATCATTGTTGTAGTGTATCACTATGCTATATCATTGATGTAGTGTATCACTATGCTATATCATTGTTGTAGTGTATCACTATGCTATATTATTGTTGTAGTGTATCACTATGCTATATCATTGCTGTAGTGTATCACTATGCTATATCATTGTTGTAGTGTATCACTATGCTATATCATTACTGTAGTGTATCACTATGCTATATCATTACTGTAGTGTATCACTAGGCTATATCGCTATGCTATATCATTGCTGTAGTGTATCACTATGCTATATCATTGTTGTAGTGTATCACTATGCTATATCATTACTGTAGTGTATCACTATGCTATATCATTACTGTAGTGTATCACTAGGCTATATCGCTATGCTATATCATTGCTGTAGTGTATCACTATGCTATATCATTGTTGTAGTGTATCACTATGCTATATCATTACTGTAGTGTATCACTATGCTATATCATTACTGTAGTGTATCACTAGGCTATATCGCTATGCTATATCATTGCTGTAGTGTATCACTATGCTATATCATTGTTGTAGTGTATCACTATGCTATATCATTACTGTAGTGTATCACTATGCTATATCATTACTGTAGTGTATCACTATGCTATATCATTACTGTAGTGTATCACTATGCTATATTATTACTGTAGTGTATCACTATGCTATATCATTGTTGTAGTGTATCACTATGCTATATCACTATGCTATATCACTATGCTATATTATTGTTGTAGTGTATCACTATGCTATATCATTACTGTAGTGTATCACTATGCTATATTATTACTGTAGTGTATCACTATGCTATATCATTGCTGTAGTGTATCACTATGCTATATCATTGTTGTAGTGTATCACTATGCTATATCATTGTTGTAGTGTATCACTATGCTATATCATTGTTGTAGTGTATCACTATGCTATATCACTATGCTATATTATTGTTGTAGTGTATCACTATGCTATATCATTGTTGTAGTGTATCACTATGCTATATCACTATGCTATATCACTATGCTATATCATTGCTGTAGTGTATCACTATGCTATATCATTGTTGTAGTGTATCACTATGCTATATCATTGTTGTAGTGTATCACTATGCTATATCACTATGCTATATCATTGTTGTAGTGTATCACTATGCTATATCATGCTGTAGTGTATCACTATGCTATATCACTATGCTATATCATTGTTGTAGTGTATCACTATGCTATATCATTGTTGTAGTGTATCACTATGCTATATCATTGCTGTAGTGTATCACTATGCTATATCACTATGCTATATCATTGTTGTAGTGTATCACTATGTTATATCACTATGCTATATCATTGTTGTAGTGTATCACTATGCTATATCACTATGCTATATCATTGTTGTAGTGTATCACTATGCTATATCATTTTTGTAGTGTATCACTATGCTATATCACTATGCTATATCATTGTTGTAGTGTATCACTATGCTATATCACTATGCTATATCACTATGCTATATTATTGATGTAGTGTATCACTATGCTATATCATTTTTGTAGTGTATCACTATGCTATATCACTATGCTATATCACTATGCTATATCATTGTTGTAGTGTATCACTATGCTATATCATTTTTGTAGTGTATCACTATGCTATATCGTTGTTGTAGTGTATCACTATGCTATATCACTATGCTATATCACTATGCTATATCATTGCTGTAGTGTATCACTATGCTATATTATTGTTGTAGTGTATCACTATGCTATATCATTGTTGTAGTGTATCACTATGCTATATCATTGCTGTAGTGTATCACTTTGCTATATCATTGTTGTAGTGTATCACTATGCTATATCATTGTTGTAGTGTATCACTATGCTATATCACTATGCTATATCATTGTTGTAGTGTATCACTATGCTATATCATTGCTGTAGTGTATCACTATGCTATATCATTGTTGTAGTGTATCACTATGCTATATCATTGCTGTAGTGTATCACTATGCTATATCATTGCTGTAGTGTATCACTATGCTATATCATTGCTGTAGTGTATCACTATGCTATATCATTGTTGTAGTGTATCACTATGCTATATCATTGCTGTAGTGTATCACTATGCTATATCATTGTTGTAGTGTATCACTATGCTATATCATTGTTGTAGTGTATCACTATGCTATATCACTATGCTATATCACTATGCTATATCATTGTTGTAGTGTATCACTATGCTATATCATTGTTGTAGTGTATCACTATGCTATATCATTGTTGTAGTGTATCACTATGCTATATCATTGTTGTAGTGTATCACTATGCTATATCATTGTTGTAGTGTATCACTATGCTATATCATTGTTGTAGTGTATCACTATGCTATATCACTATGCTATATCATTGTTGTAGTGTATCACTATGCTATATCATTGTTGTAGTGTATCACTATGCTATATCATTGTTGTAGTGTATCACTATGCTATATCATTGCTGTAGTGTATCACTATGCTATATCATTGCTGTAGTGTATCACTATGCTATATCATTGCTGTAGTGTATCACTATGCTATATCATTGCTGTAGTGTATCACTATGCTATATCATTGATGTAGTGTATCACTATGCTATATAGCACTATGCTATATCATTGCTGTAGTGTATCACTATGCTATATCACTATGCTATATCATTGCTGTAGTGTATCACTATGCTATATCACTATGCTATATCATTACTGTAGTGTATCACTATGCTATATCACTATGCTATATCATTACTGTAGTGTATCACTAGGCTATATCGCTATGCTATATCATTGCTGTAGTGTATCACTATGCTGTATCATTGTTGTAGTGTATCACTATGCTATATCATTACTGTAGTGTATCACTATGCTATATCATTACTGTAGTGTATCACTATGCTATATTATTACTGTAGTGTATCACTATGCTATATTATTACTGTAGTGTATCACTATGCTATATCATTGCTGTAGTGTATCACTATGCTATATCATTACTGTAGTGTATCACTATGCTATATTATTACTGTAGTGTATCACTATGCTATATCATTGTTGTAGTGTATCACTGTGCTATATCATTGTTGTAGTGTATCACTATGCTATATCATTGCTGTAGTGTATCACTATGCTATATCATTGCTGTAGTGTATCACTATGCTATATCATTGCTGTAGTGTATCACTATGCTATATCATTGTTGTAGTGTATCACTATGCTATATCATTGCTGTAGTGTATCACTATGCTATATCATTGTGTAGTGTATCACTGTGCTATATCATTGTTGTAGTGTATCACTATGCTATATCATTGTTGTAGTGTATCACTATGCTATATCATTGTTGTAGTGTATCACTATGCTATATCATTGCTGTAGTGTATCACTGTGCTATATCATTGCTGTAGTGTATCACTATGCTATATCATTGTTGTAGTGTATCACTATGCTATATCATTGTTGTAGTGTATCACTATGCTATATCACTATGCTATATCATTGTTGTAGTGTATCACTATGCTATATCACTATGCTATATCATTGTTGTAGTGTATCACTATGCTATATCACTATGCTATATCACTATGCTATATCATTGTTGTAGTGTATCACTGTGCTATATCATTGTTGTAGTGTATCACTATGCTATATCATTGCTGTAGTGTATCACTGTGCTATATCATTGCTGTAGTGTATCACTATGCTATATCATTGTTGTAGTGTATCACTATGCTATATCATTGTTGTAGTGTATCACTATGCTATATCATTGCTGTAGTGTATCACTATGCTATATCACTATGCTATATCATTGTTGTAGTGTATCACTATGCTATATCACTATGCTAAGTTATTGTTGTAGTGTATCACTATGCTATATCACTATGCTATATCACTATGCTATATCATTGTTGTAGTGTATCACTATGCTATATCATTGTTGTAGTGTATCACTATGCTATATCATTGCTGTAGTGTATCACTATGCTATATCATTGCTGTAGTGTATCACTATGCTATATCATTGTTGTAGTGTATCACTATGCTATATCATTATGCTATATCATTACTCTAGTGTATCACTATGCTATATCACTATGCTATATCATTGTTGTAGTGTATCACTCTGCTATATCATTACTGTAGTGTATCACTATGCTATATCACTATGCTATATCATTGTTGTAGTGTATCACTATGCTATATCACTATGCTGTATCATTGCTGTAGTGTATCACTATGCTATATCATGCTGTAGTGTATCACTATGCTATATCATTGTTGTAGTGTATCACTATGCTATATCATTAATGTAGTGTATCACTATGCTATATCATTACTGTAGTGTATCACTATGCTATATCACTATCCTATATCACTATGCTATATCATTGTTGTAGTGTATCACTATGCTATATCATTGTTGTAGTGCATCACTATGCTATATCATTGCAGTAGTGTATCACTATGCTATATCATTGTTGTAGTGTATCACTGTGCTATATCATTGTTGTAGTGTATCACTATGCTATATCATTGCTGTAGTGTATCACTGTGCTATATCATTGCTGTAGTGTCACTATGCTATATCATTGTTGTAGTGTATCACTATGCTATATCATTGTTGTAGTGTATCACTATGCTATATCATTGCTGTAGTGTATCACTATGCTATATCACTATGCTATATCATTGTTGTAGTGTATCACTATGCTATATCACTATGCTATATCATTGTTGTAGTGTATCACTATGATATATCACTATGCTGTATCATTGCTGTAGTGTATCACTATGCTATATCATTGCTGTAGTGTATCACTATGCTATATCATTGTTGTAGTGTATCACTATGCTATATCACTATGCTATATTATTGTTGTAGTGTATCACTATGCTATATCATTGTTGTAGTGTATCACTATGCTATATCACTATGCTATATTATTGTTGTAGTGTATCACTATGCTATATCACTATGCTATATCACTATGCTATATCATTGTTGTAGTGTATCACTATGCTATATCATTGCTGTAGTGTATCACTATGCTATATCATTGCTGTAGTGTATCACTATGCTATATCACTATGCTATATCATTGTTGTAGTGTATCACTATGCTATATCACTATGCTATATCATTACTGTAGTGTATCACTATGCTATATCACTATGCTATATCAATGCTGTAGTGTATCACTATGCTATATTAGTGTTGTAGTGTATCACTATGCTATATCATTGTTGTAGTGTATCACTATGCTATATCATTGTTGTAGTGTATCACTATGCTATATCATTGATGTAGTGTATCACTATGCTATATCATTGTTGTAGTGTATCACTATGCTATATTATTGTTGTAGTGTATCACTATGCTATATCATTGCTGTAGTGTATCACTATGCTATATCACTATGCTATATCATTACTGTAGTGTATCACTATGCTATATCACTATGCTATATCATTACTGTAGTGTATCACTATGCTATATCATTACTGTAGTGTATCACTAGGCTATATCGCTATGCTATATCATTGCTGTAGTGTATCACTATGCTATATCATTGTTGTAGTGTATCACTATGCTATATCATTACTGTAGTGTATCACTATGCTATATCATTACTGTAGTGTATCACTAGGCTATATCGCTATGCTATATCATTGCTGTAGTGTATCACTATGCTATATCATTGTTGTAGTGTATCACTATGCTATATCATTACTGTAGTGTATCACTATGCTATATCATTACTGTAGTGTATCACTAGGCTATATCGCTATGCTATATCATTGTTGTAGTGTATCACTATGCTATATCATTGTTGTAGTGTATCACTATGCTATATCATTACTGTAGTGTATCACTATGCTATATTATTACTGTAGTGTATCACTATGCTATATCATTGCTGTAGTGTATCACTATGCTATATCATTGTTGTAGTGTATCACTATGCTATATCATTGTTGTAGTGTATCACTATGCTATATCATTGTTGTAGTGTATCACTATGCTATATCACTATGCTATATTATTGTTGTAGTGTATCACTATGCTATATCATTGTTGTAGTGTATCACTATGCTATATCACTATGCTATATCACTATGCTATATCATTGCTGTAGTGTATCACTATGCTATATCATTGTTGTAGTGTATCACTATGCTATATCATTGTTGTAGTGTATCACTATGCTATATCACTATGCTATATCATTGTTGTAGTGTATCACTATGCTATATCATGCTGTAGTGTATCACTATGCTATATCACTATGCTATATCATTGTTGTAGTGTATCACTATGCTATATCATTGTTGTAGTGTATCACTATGCTATATCATTGCTGTAGTGTATCACTATGCTATATCACTATGCTATATCATTGTTGTAGTGTATCACTATGTTATATCACTATGCTATATCATTGTGGTAGTGTATCACTATGCTATATCACTATGCTATATCATTGTTGTAGTGTATCACTATGCTATATCATTTTTGTAGTGTATCACTATGCTATATCACTATGCTATATCATTGTGGTAGTGTATCACTATGCTATATCACTATGCTATATCACTATGCTATATTATTGATGTAGTGTATCACTATGCTATATCATTTTGTAGTGTATCACTATGCTATATCACTATGCTATATCACTATGCTATATCATTGTTGTAGTGTATCACTATGCTATATCATTTTTGTAGTGTATCACTATGCTATATCGTTGTGGTAGTGTATCACTATGCTATATCACTATGCTATATCACTATGCTATATCATTGCTGTAGTGTATCACTATGCTATATTATTGTTGTAGTGTATCACTATGCTATATCATTGTTGTAGTGTATCACTATGCTATATCATTGCTGTAGTGTATCACTTTGCTATATCATTGTTGTAGTGTATCACTATGCTATATCATTGTTGTAGTATATCACTATGCTATATCATTGTTGTAGTGTATCACTATGCTATATCATTGTTGTAGTGTATCACTATGCTATATCATTGCTGTAGTGTATCACTATGCTATATCATTGCTGTAGTGTATCACTATGCTATATCATTGCTGTAGTGTATCACTATGCTATATCATTGCTGTAGTGTATCACTATGCTATATCATTGCTGTAGTGTATCACTATGCTATATCATTGTTGTAGTGTATCACTATGCTATATCATTGCTGTAGTGTATCACTATGCTATATCATTGTTGTAGTGTATCACTATGCTATATCATTGTGGTAGTGTATCACTATGCTATATCACTATGCTATATCACTATGCTATATCATTGTTGTAGTGTATCACTATGCTATATCATTGTTGTAGTGTATCACTATGCTATATCATTGTTGTAGTGTATCACTATGCTATATCATTGTTGTAGTGTATCACTATGCTATATCATTGTTGTAGTGTATCACTATGCTATATCATTGTTGTAGTGTATCACTATGCTATATCATTGTTGTAATGTATCACTATGCTATATCACTATGCTATATTATTGTTGTAGTGTATCACTATGCTATATCACTATGCTATGTCACTATGCTATATCACTATGCTATATCACTATGCTATATCACTATGCTATGTCATAGAGAAGAAGCCTGTTGATGGGCTCACCTCACACTTTGGGTCCAAACGCAATGTGGCGTGGAGACATTTGGTTTGATATTAAAGCAAATTAAACATTTGAAACTCTATTAACTATAATATTAAAATGTTAAAGGTTGACTGACTGTAAGATTTAAGATTGTTATTGTAACCAAATATGATTAATAATGTTAGGTTGAAGCAGATGACGTACTCAATAGTACTTTTATACCAAGATGAATATAAATGATACCTTGTTTTCATTGAACAAATATACGAACCCATGCAATGAGAATATCAATATAGTAATCACAACTATGGGGGTGGAACTATCTACTGTAGTATGGGGGTGGAACTATCTACTGTGGTATGGGGGTGGAACTATCTACTGTGGTACAGGGTGGAACTATCTACTGTGGTATGGGGTGGAACTATCTACTGTGGTATGGGGGTGGAACTATCTACTGTAGT
>CM026387.1:560049-601036 GCA_014843695.1 Archivesica marissinica
ACAATGGGCAGATACACTGGACAGAAACAATGGGCATATACACTGGACAGAAACAATGGGCATATACACTGGACAGAAACAATGGGCATATACACTGGACAGAAACAATGGGCATATACACTGGACAGAAACAATGGGCAGATACACTGGACAGAAACAATGGACAGATACACTGGGCAGATACACTGGACAGAAACAATGGGCATATACACTGGACAGAAACAATGGGCATATACACTGGACAGAAACAATGGGCATATACACTGGACAGAAACAATGGGCATATACACTGGACAGAAACAATGGGCATATACACTGGACAGAAACAATGGGCATATACACTGGACAGAAACAATGGGCAGATACACTGGACAGAAACAATGGGCATATACACTGGACAGAAACAATGGGCATATACACTGGACAGAAACAATGGGCATATACACTGGACAGAAACAATGGGCATATACACTGGACAGAAACAATGGACAGATACACTGGGCGGATACACTGGACAGAAACAATGGGCAGATACACTGGACAGAAACAATGGGCATATACACTGGACAGAAACAATGGGCATATACACTGGACAGAAACAATGGGCATATACACTGGACAGAAACAATGGGCATATACACTGGACAGAAACAATGGGCAGATACACTGGACAGAAACAATGGGCATATACACTGGACAGAAACAATGGGCATATACACTGGACAGAAACAATGGGCATATACACTGGACAGAAACAATGGGCAGATACACTGGACAGAAACAATGGGCATATACACTGGACAGAAACAATGGGCATATACACTGGAGAAACAATGGGCATATACACTGGACAGAAACAATGGGCATATACACTGGACAGAAACAATGGGCATATACACTGGACAGAAACAATGGGCATATACACTGGACAGAAACAATGGGCATATACACTGGACAGAAACAATGGGCATATACACTGGACAGAAACAATGGGCATATACACTGGACAGAAACAATGGGCATATACACTGGACAGAAACAATGGGCATATACACTGGACAGAAACAATGGGCATATACACTGGACAGAAACAATGGGCATATACACTGGACAGAAACAATGGGCATATACACTGGACAGAAACAATGGGCATATACACTGGACAGAAACAATGGGCATATACACTGGACAGAAACAATGGGCATATACACTGGACAGAAACAATGGGCATATACACTGGACAGAAACAATGGGCATATACACTGGACAGAAACAATGGGCATATACACTGGACAGAAACAATGGGCATATACACTGGACAGAAACAATGGGCATATACACTGGACAGAAACAATGGGCAGATACACTGGACAGAAACAATGGGCGGATACACTGGACAGAAACAATGGGCATATACACTGGACAGAAACAATGGGCATATACACTGGACAGAAACAATGGGCATATACACTGGACAGAAACAATGGGCAGATACACTGGACAGAAACAATGGGCATATACACTGGACAGAAACAATGGGCAGATACACTGGACAGAACCAATGGGCAGATACACTGGACAGAAACAATGGGCATATACACTGGACAGAAACAATGGGCAGATACACTGGACAGAAACAATGGGCAGATACACTGGGATACACTGGACAGAACAAGGGCTATACACTGGACAGAAACAATGGGCATATACACTGGACAGAAACAATGGGCATATACACTGGACAGAAACAATGGGCATATACACTGGACAGAAACAATGGGCATATACACTGGACAGAAACAATGGGCATATACACTGGCAGATACACTGGACAGAAACAATGGGCATATACACTGGCAGATACACTGGACAGAAACAATGGGCAGATACACTGGACAGAAACAATGGGCATATAGGGATACACTGGACAGAAACAATGGGCAGATACACTGGACAGAAACAATGGGCATATACACTGGACAGAAACAATGGGCAGATACACTGGACAGAAACAATGGGCATATACACTGGACAGAAACAATGGGCAGATACACTGGACAGAAACAATGGGCATATACACTGGACAGAAACAATGGGCATATACACTGGACAGAAACAATGGGCATATACACTGGACAGAAACAATGGGCATATACACTGGACAGAAACAATGGGCAGATACACTGGACAGAAACAATGGGCAGATACACTGGACAGAAACAATGGGCAGATACACTGGACAGAAACAATGGGCATATACACTGGACAGAAACAATGGGCATATACACTGGACAGAAACAATGGGCATATACACTGGACAGAAACAATGGGCATATACACTGGACAGAAACAATGGGCAGATACACTGGACAGAAACAATGGGCATATACACTGGACAGAACACAATGGGCATATACACTGGACAGAAACAATGGGCATATACACTGGACAGAAACAATGGCATATACACTGGACAGAAACAATGGGCAGATACACTGGACAGAAACAATGGGCATATACACTGGACAGAAACAATGGGCAATACACTGGACAGAAACAATGGGCATATACACTGGACAGAAACAATGGGCATATACACTGGACAGAAACAATGGGCAGATACACTGGACAGAAACAATGGGCATATACACTGGACAGAAACAATGGGCATATACACTGGAGATACACTGGACAGAAACAATGGGCATATACACTGGACAGAAACAATGGGCATATACACTGGACAGAAACAATGGGCATATACACTGGACAGAAACAATGGGCATATACACTGGACAGAAACAATGGGCATATACACTGGACAGAAACAATGGGCATATACACTGGACAGAAACAATGGGCAGATACACTGGACAGAAACAATGGGCATATACACTGGACAGAAACAATGGGCAGATACACTGGACAGAAACAATGGGCATATACACTGGACAGAAACAATGGGCAGATACACTGGACAGAAACAATGGGCATATACACTGGACAGAAACAATGGGCAGATACACTGGACAGAAACAATGGGCAGATACACTGGACAGAAACAATGGGCATATACACTGGACAGAAACAATGGGCATATACACTGGACAGAAACAATGGGCATATACACTGGACAGAAACAATGGGCATATACACTGGACAGAAACAATGGGCATATACACTGGACAGAAACAATGGGCATATACACTGGACAGAAACAATGGGCATATACACTGGACAGAAACAATGGGCAGATACACTGGACAGAAACAATGGGCAGATACACTGGACAGAAACAATGGGCATATACACTGGACAGAAACAATGGGCATATACACTGGACAGAAACAATGGGCATATACACTGGACAGAAACAATGGGCATATACACTGGACAGAAACAATGGGCATATACACTGGACAGAAACAATGGGCATATACACTGGACAGAAACAATGGGCATATACACTGGACAGAAACAATGGCATATACACTGGACAGAAACAATGGGCAATACACTGGACAGAAACAATGGGCATTACACTGGACAGAAACAATGGGCAATATACACTGGACAGAAACAATGGGCATATACACTGGACAGAAACAATGGGCATATACACTGGACAGAAACAATGGGCATATACACTGGACAGAAACAATGGGCATATACACTGGACAGAAACAATGGGCAGATACACTGGACAGAAACAATGGGCATATACACTGGACAGAAACAATGGGCATATACACTGGACAGAAACAATGGGCATATACACTGGACAGAAACAATGGGCATATACACTGGACAGAAACAATGGGCATATACACTGGACAGAAACAATGGGCATATACACTGGACAGAAACAATGGGCATATACACTGGACAGAAACAATGGGCATATACACTGGACAGAAACAATGGGCAGATACACTGGACAGAAACAATGGGCATATACACTGGACAGAAACAATGGGCATATACACTGGACAGAAACAATGGGCAGATACACTGGACAGAAACAATGGGCATATACACTGGACAGAAACAATGGGCATATACACTGGACAGAAACAATGGGCATATACACTGGACAGAAACAATGGGCAGATACACTGGACAGAACCAATGGGCAGATACACTGGACAGAAACAATGGGCATATACACTGGACAGAAACAATGGGCAGATACACTGGACAGAAACAATGGGCAGATACACTGGACAGAAACAATGGGCAGATACACTGGACAGAAACAATGGGCAGATACACTGGACAGAAACAATGGGCATATACACTGGACAGAAACAATGGGCATATACACTGGACAGAAACAATGGGCATATACACTGGACAGAAACAATGGGCATATACACTGGACAGAAACAATGGGCATATACACTGGACAGAAACAATGGGCATATACACTGGACAGAAACAATGGGCAGATACACTGGACAGAAACAATGGGCATATACACTGGACAGAAACAATGGGCAGATACACTGGACAGAAACAATGGGCATATACACTGGACAGAAACAATGGGCATATACACTGGACAGAAACAATGGGCAGATACACTGGACAGAAACAATGGGCATATACACTGGACAGAAACAATGGGCAGATACACTGGACAGAAACAATGGGCATATACACTGGACAGAAACAATGGGCAGATACACTGGACAGAAACAATGGGCATATACACTGGACAGAAACAATGGGCAGATACACTGGACAGAAACAATGGGCATATACACTGGACAGAAACAATGGGCATATACACTGGACAGAAACAATGGGCAGATACACTGGACAGAAACAATGGGCATATACACTGGACAGAAACAATGGGCATATACACTGGACAGAAACAATGGGCATATACACTGGACAGAAACAATGGGCATATACACTGGACAGAAACAATGGGCATATACACTGGACAGAAACAATGGGCATATACACTGGACAGAAACAATGGGCATATACACTGGACAGAAACAATGGGCATATACACTGGACAGAAACAATGGGCATATACACTGGACAGAAACAATGGGCAGATACACTGGACAGAAACAATGGGCATATACACTGGACAGAAACAATGGGCATATACACTGGACAGAAACAATGGGCATATACACTGGACAGAAACAATGGGCATATACACTGGACAGAAACAATGGGCAGATACACTGGACAGAAACAATGGGCATATACACTGGACAGAAACAATGGGCATATACACTGGACAGAAACAATGGGCATATACACTGGACAGAAACAATGGGCAGATACACTGGACAGAAACAATGGGCATATACACTGGACAGAAACAATGGGCAGATACACTGGACAGAAACAATGGGCATATACACTGGACAGAAACAATGGGCAGATACACTGGACAGAAACAATGGGCATATACACTGGACAGAAACAATGGGCATATACACTGGACAGAAACAATGGGCATATACACTGGACAGAAACAATGGGCATATACACTGGACAGAAACAATGGGCAATACACTGGCAGATACACTGGACAGAAACAATGGGCATATACACTGGACAGAAACAATGGGCATATACACTGGACAGAAACAATGGGCTATACACTGGCAGATACACTGGACAGAAACAATGGGCATATACACTGGACAGAAACAATGGGCATATACACTGGACAGAAACAATGGGCATATACACTGGACAGAAACAATGGGCATATACACTGGACAGAAACAATGGGCATATACACTGGACAGAAACAATGGGCATATACACTGGACAGAAACAATGGGCATATACACTGGACAGAAACAATGGGCATATACACTGGACAGAAACAATGGGCATATACACTGGACAGAAACAATGGGCATATACACTGGACAGAAACAATGGGCAGATACACTGGACAGAAACAATGGGCATATACACTGGACAGAAACAATGGGCATATACACTGGACAGAAACAATGGGCATATACACTGGACAGAAACAATGGGCAGATACACTGGACAGAAACAATGGGCAGATACACTGGACAGAAACAATGGGCATATACACTGGACAGAAACAATGGGCATATACACTGGACAGAAACAATGGGCATATACACTGGACAGAAACAATGGGCATATACACTGGACAGAAACAATGGGCAGATACACTGGACAGAAACAATGGGCATATACACTGGACAGAAACAATGGGCATATACACTGGACAGAAACAATGGGCATATACACTGGACAGAAACAATGGGCATATACACTGGACAGAAACAATGGGCATATACACTGGACAGAAACAATGGGCAGATACACTGGACAGAAACAATGGGCATATACACTGGACAGAAACAATGGGCATATACACTGGACAGAAACAATGGGCAGATACACTGGACAGAAACAATGGGCATATACACTGGACAGAAACAATGGGCAGATACACTGGACAGAAACAATGGGCGATACACTGGACAGAAACAATGGGCATATACACTGGACAGAAACAATGGGCATATACACTGGACAGAAACAATGGGCAGATACACTGGACAGAAACAATGGGCAGATACACTGGACAGAAACAGCAACAATGGGCATATACACTGGACAGAAACAATGGGCATATACACTGGACAGAAACAATGGGCATATACACTGGACAGAAACAATGGGCAGATACACTGGACAGAAACAATGGGCATATACACTGGACAGAAACAATGGGCATATACACTGGACAGAAACAATGGGCAGATACACTGGACAGAAACAATGGGCAGATACACTGGACAGAAACAATGGGCATATACACTGGAAACATGGACAGAAACAATGGGCAGATACACTGGACAGAAACAATGGGCAGATACACTGGACAGAAACAATGGGCATATACACTGGACAGAAACAATGGGCAGATACACTGGACAGAAACAATGGGCAGATACACTGGACAGAAACAATGGCAGATACACTGGACAGAAACAATGGGCATATACACTGGACAGAAACAATGGGCATATACACTGGACAGAAACAATGGGCAGATACACTGGACAGAAACAATGGGCATATACACTGGACAGAAACAATGGGCATATACACTGGACAGAAACAATGGGCATATACACTGGACAGAAACAATGGGCATATACACTGGACAGAAACAATGGGCATATACACTGGACAGAAACAATGGGCATATACACTGGACAGAAACAATGGGCATATACACTGGACAGAAACAATGGGCATATACACTGGACAGAAACAATGGGCATATACACTGGACAGAAACAATGGGCATATACACTGGACAGAAACAATGGGCATATACACTGGACAGAAACAATGGGCATATACACTGGACAGAAACAATGGGCATATACACTGGACAGAAACAATGGGCATATACACTGGACAGAAACAATGGGCATATACACTGGACAGAAACAATGGGCATATACACTGGACAGAAACAATGGGCATATACACTGGACAGAAACAATGGGCATATACACTGGACAGAAACAATGGGCATATACACTGGACAGAAACAATGGGCATATACACTGGACAGAAACAATGGGCATATACACTGGACAGAAACAATGGGCATATACACTGGACAGAAACAATGGGCATATACACTGGACAGAAACAATGGGCATATACACTGGACAGAAACAATGGGCATATACACTGGACAGAAACAATGGGCATATACACTGGACAGAAACAATGGGCAGATACACTGGACAGAAACAATGGGCATATACACTGGACAGAAACAATGGGCAGATACACTGGACAGAAACAATGGGCATATACACTGGACAGAAACAATGGGCATATACACTGGACAGAAACAATGGGCAGATACACTGGACAGAAACAATGGGCATATACACTGGACAGAAACAATGGGCATATACACTGGACAGAAACAATGGGCATATACACTGGACAGAAACAATGGGCATATACACTGGACAGAAACAATGGGCATATACACTGGACAGAAACAATGGGCATATACACTGGACAGAAACAATGGGCATATACACTGGACAGAAACAATGGGCATATACACTGGACAGAAACAATGGGCAGATACACTGGACAGAAACAATGGGCATATACACTGGACAGAAACAATGGGCATATACACTGGACAGAAACAATGGGCATATACACTGGACAGAAACAATGGGCATATACACTGGACAGAAACAATGGGCATATACACTGGACAGAAACAATGGGCATATACACTGGACAGAAACAATGGGCATATACACTGGACAGAAACAATGGGCATATACACTGGACAGAAACAATGGGCATATACACTGGACAGAAACAATGGGCAGATACACTGGACAGAAACAATGGGCATATACACTGGACAGAAACAATGGGCATATACACTGGACAGAAACAATGGGCATATACACTGGACAGAAACAATGGGCAGATACACTGGACAGAAACAATGGGCATATACACTGGACAGAAACAATGGGCAGATACACTGGACAGAAACAATGGGCATATACACTGGACAGAAACAATGGGCATATACACTGGACAGAAACAATGGGCATATACACTGGACAGAAACAATGGGCATATACACTGGACAGAAACAATGGGCATATACACTGGACAGAAACAATGGGCAGATACACTGGACAGAAACAATGGGCAGATACACTGGACAGAAACAATGGGCATATACACTGGCCAGAAACAATGGGCAGATACACTGGACAGAAACAATGGGCATATACACTGGACAGAAACAATGGGCATATACACTGGACAGAAACAATGGACATATACACTAAGTACATGCAGTAAGCTGTATTGTCGTGGATGCAGGTTTAATTTGCACATGTACGTCTGATGTACACCTACATATCAGATATACACCTAGATATCAAATATACACCTAGATATCAGATGTACACCTATATATCAGATGTACACCTAGATATCAAATATACACCTAGATATCAGATATACACCTAGATATCAGATATACACCTAGATATCAGATATACACCTATATATTAGATATACACCTACACATCAGATGTACACCTATATATCAGATATACAGCTACATATCAGATGTACACCTACATATTAGATATACACCTATATATTAGATATACACCTATATATTAGATATACACCTATATATCAGATATACAGCTACATATCAGATGTACACCTACATATCAGATGTACACCTATATATCAGATGTACACCTAGATATCAAATATACACCTAGATATCAGATGTACACCTAGATATCAGATATACACCTATATATCAAATATACACCTAGATATCAGATGTACACCTAGATATCAGATATACACCTATATATCAAATATACACCTACATATCAGATATACACCTTCATATCAGATATACACCTAGATATCTGATATACACCTAGATATCAGATATACACCTATATATTAGATGTACACTTAGATATCAGATATACACCTAGATATTAGATGTACACCAAGATATCAGATATACACCTAGATATGAGATTTACACCTAGATATCAGATGTACACCTACATATCAGATGTACACCTATATATCAGATATACACCTAGATATCAGATATACACCTAGATATCAGATATACACCTAGATATCAGATGTACACCTAGATATCAGATATACACCTATATATCAGATATACACCTAGATATCAGATATACACCTTCATAGCAGATATACACCTAGATATTAGATATACACCTTCATAGCAGATATACACCTAGATATCAGATGTACACCTAGATATCAGATATACACCTAGATATCAGATGTAAATATTAGATGTACACATAGATATCAGATGGATACATATTTTTGGTTAATATTTGTGAGGGTCCTTGGATGTGTATACCAAGTTTCAAACTAAGTTTCCATTAGTATGTCAGATTATGAGAAGCATTATCTCCCTTAATTTCCTCAGTCTATTGGAAGAGTTATCTCCATTTAGTATGTCAGAATATGAGAAGCATTATCTCCCTTAATTTCCTCAGTCTATTGGAAGAGTTATCTCCATTTAGTATGTCAGAATATGAGAAGCATTATCTCCCTTAATTTCCTCAGTCTATTGGAAGAGTTATCTCCATTTAGTATGTCAGAATATGAGAAGCATTAACTCCCTTGATTTCCTCAGTCTATTGGAAGAGTTATCTCCCTTTATTCTGTCAGTATATTGGCTGCATTATCTCCCTTTATTACCTCGGCAACTGGATATTGTTTCCCTTTAGTACCCCAGAGTTAGTTCAAGGCACAATTGAGGACCAATGGGAAACTACCCACTCTGGCATAGTGGGAATTCATGTGTCATTTGTAAACTTCCCCCACAGTAAAACAGCTAGTAAATAATGCCCTGTTAAGGAAAATTCAAACAATTTCTGTACTAAAATATTTATTTTGTCTTCATTTGATACTTATCTTTGGGTATACATGATGGCAACAATACATGATGGTAGTTGGCAACAATACATGATGGTAGTTGGCAACAATACATGATGGTAGTTGGCAACAATACATGATGGTAGCTGCCAACAATACATGATGGTAGATGGCAACAATACATGATGGTAGATGGCAATAATACATGATGGTAGTTGGCAACAATACATGATGGTAGTTGCCAACAATACATGATGGTAGATGGCAACAATACATGATGGTAGTTGGCAACAATACATGATGGTAGTTGGCAACAATACATGATGGTAGTTGGCAACAATACATGATGGTAGTTGGCAACAATACATGATGGTAGATGGCAACAATACATGATGGTAGTTGGCAACAATACATGATGGTAGATGGCAACAATACATGATGGTAGTTGGCAACAATACATGATGGTAGTTGGCAACAATACAGGATGGTAGTTGGCAACAATACATGATGGTAGTTGGCAACAATACATGATGGTAGATGGCAACAATACATGATGGTAGTTGGCAACAATACATGATGGTAGCTGCCAACAATACATGATGGTAGATGGCAACAATACATGATGGTAGCTGCCAACAACACATGATGGTAGATGCCAACAATACATGATGGTAGATGGCAATAATACATGATGGTAGATGGCAACAATACATGATGGTAGTTGGCAACAATACATGATGGTGGTTGGCAACAATACATGATGGCAACAATACATGATGGTAGTTGGCAACAATACATGATGGTAGTTGGCAACAATACATGATGGTAGATGGCAACAATACATGATGGTAGATGGCAACAATACATAATGGTAGATGGCAACAATACATAATGGTAGATGGCAACAATACATGATGGTAGATGGCAACAATACATGATGGTAGATGGCAACAATACATGATGGTAGATGGCAACAATACATGATGGTAGATGCCAACAATACATGATGGTAGATGACAACAATACATGATGGTAGATGCCAACACTACATGATGGTAGTTGGCAACAATACATGCTGGTAGATGGCAACAATACATGATGGTAGATGGCAACAATACATGATGGTAGATGGCAATAATACATGATGGTAGATGCCAACAATACATGATGGTAGTTGGCAACAATACATGATGGTAGATGGCAACAATACATGATGGTAGATGCCAACAACACATGATGGTAGATGCCAACAATACATGATGGCAACAATACATGATGGTGGTTGGCAACAATACATGATGGTAGATGGCAACAATACATGATGGTGGTTGGCAACAATACATGATGGCAACAATACATGATGGTAGTTGGCAACACTACATGATGGTAGATGGCAACAATACATGATGGTAGATGGCAACAATACATGATGGTAGTTGGCAACAATACATGATGGTAGTTGGCAACAATACATGATGGTAGATGGCAACAATACATGATGGTAGATGGCAACAATACATGATGGTAGATGCCAACAATACATGATGGTAGTTGGCAACAATACATGATGGTAGATGGCAACAATACATGATGGTAGATGGCAACAATACATGATGGTAGATGCCAACAATACATGATGGTGGATGGCAACAATACATGATGGTGGATGGCAACAATGCATGATGGTAGTTGGCAACACTACATTATGGTGGATGGCAACAATACATGATGGTGGATGGCAACAATACATGATGGTAGATGGCAACAATACATGATGGTAGTTGGCAACACTACATGATGGTGGTTGGCAACAATACATGATGGTAGTTGGCAACAATACATGATGGTGGATGGCAACAATACATGATGGTAGATGGCAACAATACATGATGGTGGATGCCAACACTACATGATGGTAGATGGCAACAATACATGATGGTAGATGGCAACAATACATGATGGTAGATGGCAACAATGCATGATGGTAAATGGCAACAATACATGATGGTAGATGGCAACAATACATGATGGTAGATGGTAACAATACATGATGGTAGATGGCAACAATACATGATGGTAGATGGCAACAATACATGATGGTAGATGGCAACACAATTCATGATAACAAAATAATATTATGGGCATTTTAGAAAATAGTTGATAGAAAAGTTGATGTGTTTGATGTTCGATTCATGATATTATAAATAATTTGATGACTAATTTAAAAGCAAGAGTGCCAACTTGCCTTGTGTCGCTCACCTAAGATAACTATATGTTGCCCTGAGTTACTCACCTGACCGTATCCTGTATGGAAATCAGCAATTATCTACGGGAACCAAGCTTTATGGAAATCAGCAATTATCTACGGGAACCAAGCTTTATGGAAATCAGCAATTATCTACGGGAACCAAGCTTTATGGAAATCAGCAATTATCTACGGGAACCAAGCTTTCATCCAATATTAATGTTTCAACAAAATTGTGTCAAAGCTTCCTCCATAATTTATAAAGACCTGTTTGAATAAAAAATAGACATGCTACCATGTATACAATGTCAACAGACAGACAGACAAAACACAATACATTAGCACTAGCATTTGGAAGAGATTTGGATGTGTGTGTCTGTATTGAGTGTAATTCTACCTAAAAGAGAAATGCATGTATGAAGCATAACTAAACACATATGTGTACACAAACTCACTAACCACATATAAACACATATGTGTACACAAACTCACTAACCACGTATAAACACATGTTTCTACATGCTATACACAGTGTATTGGAGACAGATACAGTCTGGCCAACATTAAGTTGTAAAAAACAAACTATACAAATATACACAAATTAATTAAACCAGCACAGTGTATGTTGGATTATCGACACACATTTGTGAACTGACAGCTATGTTATTATACAAGAACACTGGTATCTCCCATGTGCACTGACAGCTATGTTATTATACAAGAACACTGGTATCTCCCATGTGCACTGACAGCTATGTTATTATACAAGAACACTGGTATCTCCCATGTGCACTGACAGCTATGTTATTATACAAGAACACTGGTATCTCCCATGTGCACTGACAGCTATGTTTTTATACAATAACACTGGTATACCCCATGTGCACTGACAGCTATGTTATTATACAATAACACTGGTATACCCCATGTGCACTGACAGCTATGTTATTATACAATAACACTGGTATACCCCATGTGCACTGACAGCTATGTTATTATACAATAACACTGGTATACCCCATGTGCACTGACAGCTATGTTATTATACAATGGTATACCCCATGTGCACTGACAGCTATGTTATTATACAATAACACTGGTATACCCCATGTGCACTGACAGCTATGTTATTATACAATAACACTGGTATACCCCATGTACACTGACAGCTATGTTATTATACAATAACACTGGTATCTCCCATGTACACTGACAGCTATGTTATTATACAATAACACTGGTATACCCCATGTGCACTGACAGCTATGTTATTATACAATAACACTGGTATACCCCATGTGCACTGACAGCTATGTTATTATACAATAACACTGGTATACCCCATGTACACTGACAGCTATGTTATTATACAATAACACTGGTACCCCCCCCCCACCTGCACGTTGGATTTGAATCTAAAAATATGCTGATTTAATTCCATTTAAGAGATATGGGATTTCAATGAACAGACGGACAACAAATGGACAGACAGACTAAAATCCTGCCTCCCTCAATGTGGGGTGGGGGAAAATATAGGAAAATCCCTGGTAAGGACATTATGTAACAACAAAATATAAACAACCTATTAAAATGTTTAAAGTGATGGCCCAAAAAATGAAAACTTAAAAGTTGTAAGATAACGTGTGTCCATGTTTTGTGTGTCCATGTATGTTGTTCATTGTGTGTGTCCATGTATGTTGTCCATTGTGTGTCCATGTATGTTGTTCATTGTGTGTCCATGTATGTTGTCCATTGTGTGTCCATGTATGTTGTTCATTGTGTGTCCATGTATGTTGTTCATTGTGTGTCCATGTATGTTGTTCATTGTGTGTGTCCATGTATGTTGTTCATTGTGTGTGTCCATGTATGTTGTTCATTGTGTGTCCATGTATGTTGTTCATTGTGTGTCCATGTATGTTGTTCATTGTGTGTCCATGTATGTTGTTCATTGTGTGTCCATGTATGTTGTTCATTGTGTGTGTCCATGTATGTTGTTCATTGTGTGTCCATGTATGTTGTTCATTATGTGTCCATGTATGTTGTTCATTGTGTGTGTCCATGTATGTTGTTCATTGTGTGTGTCCATGTATGTTGTTCATTGTGTGTGTCCATGTATGTTGTTCATTGTGTGTGTCCATTGTGTGTCCATGTATGTTGTCCATTGTGTGTGTCCATGTATGTTGTTCATTGTGTGTGTCCATGTATGTTGTTCATTGTGTGTCCATGTATGTTGTTCATTGTGTGTCCATGTATGTTGTTCATTGTTTGTGAATGAATGAATGAATGGTGTTTTACGGCGCATCGACATCTAAGGTCATGTAGCGCGCATTAAAGTTATGTTTATTGTGGAGTGTATGAAATAAAATTCTATATAAGTATATGCATTACGTAAAAATTAATACTAAGAAGTTATAAAGACGTAAGATTAATTACAGGTAATATATGAATGAATGATTACTACAAAGGCATGATTAACAATTGATATCACAGCTTATTATAAATTCCTATTGCCTTGATAAATGATATGATGGACTCTACTCTGATAGAGTCGAAGAGTGTTTTAATGTTGTCCACATTGTAGTACTGCAACCGGATTGGTTGAAGGTCAACACAGTGTATTAAGATATGCTCCACCGTGTCCATGTATGTTGTTCATTGTGTGTGTCCATGTATGTTGTCCATTGTGTGTCCATGTATGTTGTCCATTGTGTGTCCATGTATGTTGTTCATTGTGTGTCCATGTATGTGTCATTGTGTGTCCATGTATGTTGTCCATTGTGTGTCCATGTATGTTGTCCATTGTGTGTCCATGTATGTTGTCCATTGTGTGTCCATGTATGTTGTTCATTGTGTGTCCATGTATGTTGTCCATTGTGTGTCCATGTATGTTGTCCATTGTGTGTCCATGTATGTTGTCCATTGTGTGTCCATGTATGTTGTTCATTGTGTGTGTCCATGTATGTTGTCCATTATGTGTGTCCATGTATGTTGTTCATTGTGTGTCCATGTATGTTGTCCATTGTGTGTCCATGTATGTTGTTCATTGTGTGTGTCCATGTATGTTGTTCATTGTGTGTCCATGTATGTTGTTCATTGTGTGTCCATGTATGTTGTTCATTGTGTGTCCATGTATGTTGTCCATTGTGTGTCCATGTATGTTGTTCATTGTGTGTCCATGTATGTTGTTCATTGTGTGTCCATGTATGTTGTTCATTATGTGTCCATGTATGTTGTCCATGTATGTTGTTCATTGTGTGTCCATGTATGTTGTTCATTGTGTGTCCATGTATGTTGTTCATTGTGTGTCCATGTATGTTGTTCATTGTGTGTGTCCATGTATGTTGTTCAGTGTGTGTCCATGTATGTTGTTCATTGTGTCCATGTATGTTGTTCATTGTGTGTCCATGTATGTTGTTCATTGTGTGTCCATGTATGTTGTCCATTGTGTGTCCATGTATGTTGTTCATTGTGT
Organism: Archivesica marissinica; assembly: GCA_014843695.1. Lineage (NCBI taxonomy): Eukaryota > Metazoa > Mollusca > Bivalvia > Venerida > Vesicomyidae > Archivesica > Archivesica marissinica. The sequence continues at coordinate 576,264 of CM026387.1, forward strand.
GTGTCCATGTATGTTGTTCATTGTGTGTCCATGTATGTTGTTCATTGTGTGTCCATGTATGTTGTTCATTGTGTGTCCATGTATGTTGTTCATTGTGTGTGTCCATGTATGTTGTTCATTGTGTGTGTCCATGTATGTTGTTCATTGTGTGTGTCCATGTATGTTGTTCATTGTGTGTCCATGTATGTTGTCCATTGTGTGTCCATGTATGTTGTTCATTGTTTGTGTCCATGTATGTTGTTCATTGTGTGTGTCCATGTATGTTGTTCATTGTGTGTCCATGTATGTTGTTCATTGTGTGTCCATGTATGTTGTTCATTGTGTGTCCATGTATGTTGTTCATTGTGTGTCCATGTATGTTGTCCATTATGTGTCCATGTATGTTGTTCATTGTGTGTCCCCATGTACATTGTTCATTGAGTAAAAACACTTCTTTGACCATGAAGAACATTAGCTACAACAAATTAAAACGAGTACAACATACTACCCACAATAAAGTCAACAGTTCAAGTTCAGTGGTGTATGGGTTAAGTACACAATATTTCAGTACAGTCATGTTATAAACAATTTTGATTAATGAAACTTGTTATATTGAAAGAATGCAAGTAATATTAACATTCAGTGAATCTCGTACACATAACATCACATATACACTTTCATATGCGCCAATGACAGTGATTAATAATTGTTTGAGCTTGTTTCGCAATCATTGTCAAATAAATAAAGTTTTTTTTTGGTGTTGTTTTTTTCCATGTAAATAGTTATTATTGCATGGATCAAATAAATGAAATAAAATTCACACTTGGGAAAATCTCCAATTGTCTTCTATTTCAATATCTTTCCCCAACTTTGATTTATTCATGTTCATAGTGTTGGCATTTGTATCTTTAACGGTACCATTAATGAGACCAAATTTTGATTTGGAGATGTCCGAGATGTTTTTAGAATAATCTAACGATGACATATCCAAGCTCCCAGTGTTGCAAAAATCTTCAGTGTCTTCAAATATAGGATCAAACTGAATATACGTTGATGAACGATTTTGATTGTTTTTGTTTGATTTTTTCGGTTCGTTGTTGTTATCAACAGTAGCAACAACTTGAATAGGGTCAATATCTTGCTTAAAGCATTTTCTGATTCGTCCATCACTATTCTTCTGTTGAGGTGTTGGTTTGCTTACCGAATGGGTGGTGGTATTCATCCCCAATGCTTGTGGGGCTGGCTTTAAATCCCTATTTCTATGCTGAACATGTGAAGCTGATTTAAATTCCCGCATCATATGTTTTGGATTAACATCTTTCGCATGATCGACATCGGTGATACCCATTCTACGAGCGTCTCTACCCGACGATTTCTTGGTCTCCATACCTAATGCTTCAAGTTTAGAATTTATCATAGAAGGAATGTCGTCGGCAACAGCAACTCTATAAGATGTGTTGCGATTGATTACATCTGTGCCCAAACCATTCGTATTTCTCACGGCAAGTCTGTAAGAATCTGCCCGACTCATAACATCATCGTCAGTATTATCGTTAAAAGCTCTATTTGGACTCATATCCATAGCAACACGAAAAGGCCCACTTTGCCGGGAAGGTGGTAGCACTGGAAAACTTTTGCTTTGGTGCATTGCAGTTCTATTTGTAGCACCTCGACCTTGATTAGCACTACCCATTGCAACACGGTACGAATCTGAGCGCGATGAAAACTTGTCCTGGTTACCATTAGTTAATGGTGACGCTGCATAACCAGTCTGTCTCTTCATATTTGGGCTATTCGCACTACTTGATTTATTATGCCCTGAGTTGTAACTTGAATTTGACAACAAAACGGAATTAAAACCTAATGGACATGACTTGGAGGAAGACAATGAGCTCTGAGATGAATGATGATTTTCATTTGTACTCGAATTTTGTCGGGTGTCATTTAATGGCACATTTCTGATCTTAACATTAGCACCCGACATGTCGCCAGGGAGTGATTTCCTATTGCTAGTATTGTAACTACGATACGATGGCTCTTTACGCGTGTCAACACGACTTCTTCGACCGGCCTGCTGCTGATTTTGACCAGACGATAAAGAATATTCCCTCGAAACAGGAGTGGTTGAATTATGGGCAAATGGGATTGATACTGATCCAATTGTTGAGTCAAACGATAAACGAGTGACGCGAGTCAGATCTTCTTCTGTAGAATCGAGTGAGCGTCTGCCCGGTGTTGCTTTCATTGATGTATCGGGAGTTGTGAAACTTGCAAGTGATTGCCTATTGTCACTTTGTGGCACCTTATTGTATGCTTTGCTCTGAGTAACAATTGGGACACTTTCACTTCTAGTTTTATGGTTCATATTTAAACATGTGTTTATTTGATATGTGTCTTTTTCAAGCTCATTTGTGGGAGTTTTACGCATGTCCAGTAATGAATCCATTGATCCTGATGGGGTACTGCTTATTGAGAAGTCCATATGTGAGAGGTTTGGGGAACTGCAGTTGGACATGGACATATATGGTGCCGTATCATTCAGAAACTCGGATGACACTAAAGAACTAAAACTTCCTGAAGATTTCATTGATTGCATATCCATGTAACCTGAATTGCTCGAATTTGTCGAGGTCACTGAATTCTGTCTACTTGGGTCTTTTGGTGCCATCACAGGACTTACAGCATATAAACTTGGTGATGTGTGTTTATCTAAGGCAGTGATGGATGATACTTGCGGGGTAGACTGTGCATTCGGTTTAACATTAGTAGAACCATAAAATGTTGGTCTACCACTTGACTCGGGTGTGATGTTGGTATTTGACCTGAATTTGTCCTTGTCGGACCCTTCGGTTAAACGATCACCTGACTTTGACCGTAACCCTGGAGTCACAGTTATGATTGGTTGGTACTTCGGTGGAATGTTTGATTTATGTTGTATTGGCACAGAAAGAGAGTAACTATCATCTTGAGTGAGGGCTTGTTGATATGGACCATTATTGTGGAAAGATGACGTATTTGTGGGAGAAGGCAATGGCATCTGAACAGAATTGTGTGCACCGTCCTTAAAGAGGTTCACTACTGGAGCAAAATTGATAGTCTTCTGAGGTCGAGCTCCATCAAACTGTTTCTCAGGAGTTTTCAGAATACTGGAGGTAGGTTTGGTTTTATGTGACCTTGGCCATGACTGGTACCCAGCAACACTCTTGGTTCCTGCAGCAGTTGATTTGCCATGCGACACAGTCAATGAATCATACCCCTGATCTGTGCATTCTAATGCCGACTTAGAATGCTTCAACGATATAAAACTATTGTCACTGCTTGAATCAAGGAAATTTCCACTCTGAAACGAAAGATATGAAAATCGAGAAATGTCCTTGGTATCTGACAGTCCAAGATCACTAATTGTGTGATTTAATCCTTTTGTTTTGACTGATTTTGATTCTGCTGAGCTTTCATCATCACTTGTTGATAGAGCAACTAATGAAGGGAAACCAGTTGAAGATAAGTTTGTTTTGTTGTGCACGCGTGCAAACACGGCTTCTGCATCGGAATCTGACAGAGTCGACTCATGTGACGAGAAAGAATGTAACTCTGGTAGCTGTGTCGGAGTAACTTCGCCTTGTGATTTTTGCGAGGAAGTTCTCCGCGGTGGGGTGGGTGGAACAACCTTACTCAGCACTTTTGTTTGCAAATTTCCGTTTCGTAATCCAGCGAATTTCTCACTCTCAGCAAACGGTCTATGGATTACACTATCTACACTACAAACACTAACACTATCTTTCGTCGGTGAGAAATCTATACTGTTGACATCGTCCTCATCTACAAGTGTATTTGTGCTCTTTTTCAATCCACTATCATTATGAAATGATGTATAAAATCCTTCCTGGTCTACAGAATACACGGATGATTCTTCGTCGCCTATTGCTTTAGGTTTTCCCTCTGCTAACATAAGATCTAGAGCAAGAATATTTTGCCTTGTCAGCTTGGATAAACAGGAATATTTATCTTTGTTTTCCGATTGCTCGTGTTGTGCTGCTCGTACTGCTAGACTCTGGATCCAGGCTTCAGTATCAAGCTGGGTAAAGTCTGATTTTGGATTGCCTACGGAGATTGAATCACCTGTCACAGTGCTTTGACTATCTGCTGCATAACCTGCTGTGCTAGTGCCGTCTGTTACACAACTGCAATATACAAGTTTCAAATTCATATTCAATCATTGGCAATTACATTGTTTTTCTAACAGCTTCTTACATTTACCTACCGTATACAGGGCTCACGCTAGAGAGCGACATGAGCGAAGTGGTCGCCTTTTTCCCCGCCACTTTGCCTAAAATTGACATCAGGGCAACATTCACTTCGCCTTATTTCTGGAGGGCATACTTGCTAATTAATGATAATCCATATCGTCGTATGGCATTTTGAGTCGAAAATACCGCCTTGAGCCAAAAGCTAATCTCCCCCTTCATCCGGATAATAAACATAATAAAATCGATCAGACGCCATTGTAATACAATTTTACATAATTATCGATGTTTTCTAATCTGTTTGTTTGCTTTGTCATGTGGAATACACACTGTCAGGATACCAATTTATAACAATCAGTGTTGAAATACAGGTAAGTGCTAAAATTTAGTCATTGTTGAAAATATGTGCAAAAATTGACTAATAAAAAATCAATATGACTCAGGTCAAGGTAATATTCTGTGGTTGTGACTAAATATATCAGACTGGCTTTCAGTGCTTTCACGCTCGCCCATATGGTTCGCCGGCAGCGAGGGTAAATAAGCTCAATCATCTTTCAGTGCCTACATGTATGCAGCGTATATAAAATTGATAGCCAGTGTATAATCATGCATTTCGAATATGCTGATGCCGGGGCCCTGATTGCAAAGCATCTGAAGCCAGTGCTTGTAACAAACAATAAAACCAATCTAATTTATGAGTTTCAGATTCGACTTTTAGTTGATTTCGCAAATGATACAAGCTATACATATTATAAATGCATACACATGTGTTTAAATTCAAATTTTCATAGATATTGAAATGAATATGTCCGCTTTATATAAGAAATGTATGCAAATTAACGGTTTTACAATGTCGTCGAACCGTACTCGATCTGTTTCGTACCGATTTTGTGCATAATAAAATTAAATGCAGATCAATTTTTCAACATTCCTATTGGTTTGTCAAGATTTATCTGCGTGCAGGACCCAGAAGGATCAGATGTTGAACTAACTACTCATGATCATTTGGTAACCTTTGCAAATGGGATACAATGTAGAACTATACAAGTTACAAAGTAAACACAACTCGGCAAAGTAGTCAATGTTTTCTCTAATTGTGATAAAAAAAATTAGGTCTGGTTTCACCGAAGACACACATTGGCCTAGAGATCATTATATGGCTGGGGAAAAGTTACCTGTACGGAAAGTACCAACATGCATATTATTGACTCTTGAAATATACAGCTTGACACTCTTGAGATTTGACCTCAAGGGTCATTGACTCTTTCACTTTAGTGAATGCCCTGCAGCTTTTCTACATACAATAGTTCCTACAATGTATATCCTGCAAACCTCGACTAAATACGGTTTCACTATTTGCAGTCATTCAAAAGTCTCACCAATTCTCCCTAAATTTTCTCACTTCTCCCTAAATCATCTGGAGGGAATAGTGACTTCTCCCAAAATTTGGAGTCTAGCTTGAGCCCTAAGTCCATCTCGGTCTGCCTTAAGTAGAAGGTCATATTTTGCTGATTTTAAGCTGGATGCAGAAGTCGAGCTTTATGCTTCCAGAAGTCGAGGGTAATTTGTGGACATATGACATTCATTATGACAATAGTTTTCTCTCTCATTTTTTAATGAAACTGGGCTCAATTTCAAATATCTGGTTGACTTTATTCCATTACAAATTACAAAAAAATGCAACAACAGTTTAGAAAGTTTGTTTGTCAGCTTTTCTATGGTTTTATACTGTAAATAATTGTCAAAGCAAATTATATTTTAAAAACAAGTTCTTATAACTTATATTAATCACTCTCGAGACCTCATTCCTGATGGAATCCATAGCCATGAGGGAGAGAGAAGAGACAATGTGGAATTTAAATGCCTTGCCTAAGGGCACAATCATAACGGCTCCAGCGGGGCTCGAACTCCGGACATTTCGCACCTGAAGCGTATGCGCTATCACAACTTCCAAATTTTACCTTGAGTTTACTTTTGCCTGGTGATATTATGAAATAATTAGGCCATCAACAATTTGCACCCATCACCGTGTCTTGTGGTCTAGAAGATGTTTAGCATACAATCCTAACACTGAATGAATGTATTCAAGAACATCACTACCTCCTAATGTCAAGTCCATTATGCACAAACACACAACACACTTTATCATATAGTATCTGCTAGTATTTCATACTTAAGTTAATTATTAGATGTATATCTTCATGTATATTATAATGCTATCATTGTTAAGGATGTTGAGTGTGGCCCAGAAGCTATCCAGCTATTGATGTAGACCTGCCCCCTGGCCATTAGATGCATCAATTTGATTACTATTGATATCTGATCTGTCTGCATAACAAACATTATACTATTTGCATTCTTCTAGCTAATTTCAGATGCATTCTTGATTAAATATACAGATTTAATATATTATGCGAATTCCAAATGTTTAATTCTTAGAGAATGTGTTTATACAAATTCCAAATGTTTAATTCTTAGAGGTTGTGTTTATACACATTCCAAATGTTTAATTCTTAGAGGTTGTGTTTATACATATTCCAAATGTTTAATTCTTAGAGAATGTGTTTATACTAATTCCAAATGTTTAATTCTTAGAGGTTGTGTTTATACATATTCCAAATGTTTAATTCTTAGAGGTTGTGTTTATACAAATTCCAAATGTTTAATTCTTAGAGGTTGTGTTTATACAAATTCCAAATGTTTAATTCTTAGAGGTTGTGTTTATACATATTCCAAATGTTTAATTCTTAGAGAATGTGTTTATACAAATTCCAAATGTTTAATTCTTAGAGGTTGTGTTTATGTCTGGATTCTATTCTCTAAGGCTGTGTTTATGCCTGGATTCTATTCTCTAAGGCTGTGTTTATGCCTGGATTCTATTCTTTAACGTTGTGTTTATGCCTGGATTCTATTCTCTAAGGCTGTGTTTATGCCTGGATTCTATTCTCTAAGGCTATGTTTATGCCTGGATTATATTCTCTAAGGCTGTGTTTATGTCTGGATTCTATTCTCTAAGGCTGTGTTTATGCCTGGATTCTATTCTCTAAGGCTGTGTTTATGCCTGGATTCTATTCTCTAAGGCTGTGTTTATGCCTGGATTCTATTCTTTAAGGCTGTGTTTATGCCTGGATTCTATTCTTTAACGTTGTGTTTATGCCTGGATTCTATTGTCTAAGGCTGTGTTTATGCCTGGATTCTATTCTCTAAGGCTGTGTTTATGCCTGAATTATATTCTCTAAGGCTGTGTTTATGCCTGGATTCTATTCTCTAAGGCTGTGTTTATGCCTGGATTCTATTCTTTAAGGCTGTGTTTATGCCTGGATTCTATTCTTTAAGGCTGTGTTTACACCTGGATTCTATTCTTTACGGCTGTGTTTACACCTGGATTCTATTCTTTAACGCTGTGTTTATGCCTGGATTCTATTCTTTAATGCTGTGTTTATGCCTGGATTCTATTCTCTAAGGTTGTGTTTATGCCTGGATTCTATTCTCTAAGGCTGTGTTTATGCCTGGATTCTATTCTCTAAGGCTGTGTTTATGCCTGGATTCTATTCTCTAAGGCTGTGTTTACGCCTGGATTCTATTCTCTAAGGCTGTGTTTATGCCTGGATTCTATTCTTTAAGGCTGTGTTTATGCCTGGATTCTATTCTTTAACGCTGTGTTTATGCCTGGATTATATTGTCTAAGGCTGTGTTTATGCTTGGATTCTATTCTCTAAGGCTGTGTTTATGCCTGAATTATATTCTCTAAGGCTGTGTTTATGCCTGGATTCTATTCTCTAAGGCTGTGTTTATGCCTGGATTCTATTCTCTAAGGCTGTGTTTATGCCTGGATTCTATTCTCTAAGGCTGTGTTTATGCCTGGATTCTATTCTCTATGGCTGTGTTTATGCCTGGATTCTATTCTCTAAGGCTGTGTTTATGCCTGGATTCTATTCTTTAAGGTTGTGTTTATGCCTGGATTATATTCTCTAAGGCTGTGTTTATGCCTGTATTCTATTCTCTAAGGTTGTGTTTATGCCTGGATTCCATTCTTTAAGGCTGTGTTTATGCCTGGATTCTATTCTCTAAGGTGTGTTTATGCCTGGATTCTATTCTTTAAGGCTGTGTTTATGCCTGGATTCTATTCTTAAGGTTGTGTTTATGCCTGGATTCTATTCTCTAAGGTTGTGTTTATGCCTGGATTCTATTCTCTAAGGTTGTGTTTATGCCTGGATTCTATTCTTTAAGGCTGTGTTTATGCCTGGATTCTATTCTCTAAGGTTGTGTTTATGCCTGGATTCTATTCTCTAAGGCTGTGTTTATGCCTGGATTCTATTCTCTAAGGCTGTGTTTATGCCTGAATTCTATTCTCGAAGGCGGTGTTTATACCTGGATTCTATTCTCTAAGGTTGTGTTTATGCCTGGATTCTATTCTCTAAGGCTGTGTTTATGCCTGGATTCTATTCTCTAAGGCTGTGTTTATGCCTGGATTCTATTCTCTAAGGCTGTGTTTATGCCTGGATTATATTCTCTAAGGCTGTGTTTATGCCTGGATTCTATTCTTTAAGGCTGTGTTTATGCCTGGATTCTATTCTTTAAGGCTGTGTTTACACCTGGATTCTATTCTTTAATGCTGTGTTTATGCCTGGATTCTATTCTTTAACGCTGTGTTTATGCCTGGATTATATTCTTTAACGCTGTGTTTATGCCTGAATTCTATTCTCTAAGGCTGTGTTTATGCCTGGATTCTATTCTCTAAGGCTGTGTTTATGCCTGGATTCTATTCTCTAAGGCTGTGTTTATGCCTGGATTCTATTCTTTAAGGCTGTGTTTATGCCTGGATTCTATTCTTTAACGCTGTGTTTACACCTGGATTCTATTCTTTACGGCTGTGTTTACACCTGGATTCTATTCTTTAACGCTATGTTTATGCCTGGATTCTATTCTTTAATGCTGTGTTTATGCCTGGATTCTATTCTCTAAGGCTGTGTTTATGCCTGGATTCTATTCTCTAAGGCTGTGTTTATGCCTGGATTCTATTCTCTAAGGCTGTGTTTATGCCTGGATTCTATTCTCTAAGGCTATGTTTATGCCTGGATTCTATTCTCTAAGGCTGTGTTTATGCCTGGATTCTATTCTCTAAGGCTGTGTTTATGCCTGGATTCTATTCTCTAAGGCTGTGTTTACGCCCAGATTCTATTCTCTAAGGCTGTGTTTATGCCTGGATTTTATTCTCTAACGCTGTGTTTATGCCTGGATTCTATTCTCTAAGGCTGTGTTTATGCCTGGATTCTATTCTCTAAGGCTGTGTTTATGCCTGGATTCTATTCTCTAAGGTTGTGTTTATGCCTGGATTATATTCTTTAAGGCTGTGTTTATGCCTGGATTCTATTCTTTAAGGTTGTGTTTATGCCTGGATTCTATTCTCTAAGGCTGTGTTTATGCCTGGATTTTATTCTCTAAGGCTGTGTTTATGCCTGAATTCTATTCTCGAAGGCGGTGTTTATGCCTGGATTATATTCTCTAAGGTTGTGTTTATGCCTGGATTCTATTCTCTAAGGCTGTATTTATGCCTGGATTCTATTCTCTAAGGCTGTGTTTATGCCTGAATTCTATTCTCGAAGGCGGTGTTTATACCTGGATTCTATTCTCTAAGGTTGTGTTTATGCCTGGATTCTATTCTCTAAGGCTGTGTTTATGCCTGGATTCTATTCTCTAAGGCTGTGTTTATGCCTGGATTATATTCTCTAAGGCTGTGTTTATGCCTGGATTCTATTCTTTAAGGCTGTGTTTATGCCTGGATTCTATTCTTTAAGGCTGTGTTTACACCTGGATTCTATTCTTTAATGCTGTGTTTATGCCTGGATTCTATTCTTTAACGCTGTGTTTATGCCTGGATTCTATTCTTTAAGGCTGTGTTTATGCCTGGATTCTATTCTTTAATGCTGTGTTTATGCTGGATTCTATTCTCTAAGGCTGTGTTTATGCCTGGATTCTATTCTCTAAGGCTGTGTTTATGCCTGGATTCTATTCTCTAAGGCTGTGTTTATGCCTGGATTCTATTCTTTAAGGCTGTGTTTATGCCTGGATTCTATTCTCTAAGGCTGTGTTTACCCTGGATTCTATTCTTTACGGCTGTCTTTACACCATGATTCTATTCTTTAACGCTATGTTTATGCCTGGATTCTATTCTTTAACGCTGTGTTTATGCCTGGATTCTATTCTCTAAGGCTGTGTTTATGCCTGGATTCTATTCTCTAAGGCTGTGTTTATGCCTGAATTATATTCTCGAAGGCGGTGTTTATGCCTGGATTCTATTCTCTAAGGTTGTATATATGCCTGGATTCTATTCTCTAAGGCTGTGTTTATGCCTGGATTCTATTCTCTAAGGCTGTGTTTATGCCTGAATTATATTCTCTAAGGCTGTGCTTATGCCTGGATTCTATTCTCTAAGGCTGTGTTTATGCCTGAATTATATTCTCGAAGGCGGTGTTTATGCCTGGATTCTATTCTCTAAGGTTGTGTTTATGCCTGGATTCTATTCTCTAAGGCTGTGTTTATGCCTGGATTCTATTCTCTAAGGCTGTGTTTATGCCTGAATTATATTCTCTAAGGCTGTGTTTATGCCTGGATTCTATTCTCTAAGGCTGTGTTTATGCCTGGATTCTATTCTCTAAGGCTGTGTTTATGCCTGGATTCTATTCTCTAAGGCTGTGTTTATGCCTGGATTCTATTCTCTAAGGCTGTGTTTATGCCTGGATTCTATTCTCTAAGGCTGTGTTTATGCCTGGATTCTATTCTCTAAGGCTGTGTTTATGCCTGGATTCTATTCTCTAAGGCTGTGTTTATGCCTGGATTCTATTCTTTAAGGCTGTGTTTATGCCTGAATTCTATTCTTTAACGCTGTGCTTATGCCTGGATTCTATTCTTTAATGCTGTGTTTACACCTTGATTCTATTCTCTAAGGCTGTGTTTATGCCTGGATTCTATTCTCTAAGGCTGTGTTTATGCCTGGATTCTATTCTCGAAATGCCTGGATTCTATTGTCTAAGGCTGTGTTTATGCCTGGATTCTATTCTTTAACGCTGTGTTTATGCCTGGATTCTATTGTCTAAGGCTGTGTTTATGCCTGGATTCTATTCTTTAACGCTGTGTTTATGCCTGGATTCTATTCTCTAAGGCTGTGTTTATGCCTGGATTCTATTCTCTAAGGCTGTGTTTATGCCTGGATTCTATTCTCTAAGGCTGTGTTTATGCATGGATTCTATTCTCTAAGGCTGTGTTTATGCCTGGATTCTATTCTCTAAGGCTGTGTTTATGCCTGGATTCTATTCTTTAAGGCGGTGTTTATGCCTGGATTCTATTCTTTACGGCTGTGTTTACACCTGGATTCTATTCTTTAAGGCGTTGTTTACAAAGGATTCTATTCTCTAAGGTTGTGACAACTAACCCCTAACACACAACTCACCCCTAACACACAACTCACCCGTAACACGATAATAAACAACATGTAGGGACATGGAGAAGATTATAATCGCATAAAAAACATGAAACAAAATTATTGTGTATGAAGCCCGTTGAAGCTCGTTAAACTATGAGAAATTGTAACACATGTCGTTAAACTATGAGAAATTGTAATACATGTCATTAAACTATGAGAAATTGTAACACATGTCGTTAAACTATGAGAAATTGTAATACATGTCGTTAAACTATGAGAAATTGTAATACATGTCGCTAAACTATGAGAAATTATAATACATGTCGTTAAACTATGAGAAATTGTAACACATGTCGCTAAACTATGAGAAATTGTAATACATGTCGCTAAACTATGAGAAATTGTAATACATGTCGTTAAACTATGAGAAATTGTAACACATGTCGTTAAACTATGAGAAATTGTAACACATGTCGTTAAACTATGAGAAATTGTAATACATGTCGTTAAACTATGAGAAATTGTAATACATGTCGTTAAACTATGAGAAATTGTAATACATGTCGTTAAACTATGAGAAATTGTAATACATGTCGTTAAACTATGAGAAATTGTAACACATGTCGTTAAACTATGAGAAATTGTAATACATGTCGTTAAACTATGAGAAATTGTTATTTTAAGAACAAAACATTCTGATCGATAGCCGTAATAAGTTTGTGAAAGCGGCCGTGTCACAAGAAACTAGGAACACAGTTTGTTAGCCTTACAGGTGCCTGGTGTAGAAATATTTATTGTGTATCATTGTTGTCTGTAAAACAACAAGAAATATTGATAAATATAAAATGATTGTTTGTATGAATTCCATGCTTTGCTATTAATTCCAGACATTGTACAGCATTTACTTTCCAAACAAACGTTTAAAGTTATAAAATCATATTTGTATTCTTTCATTCTAATTTTAACATTTATTTTATATGATGAATCCTTTCAAGATCTTTATCTTTATAATCCTTAATGAACCTTAATGACTACATATACCTGGGTCCATGCTGCTTCCAATTCAGTAGTGGGGCAACCATCCCCTACCCAGCGGATCCTCAGGTGGCGGATAGGGGAACGGCCCTCAGATATGGGGGTTAGCTGTGAATCAAATAAGCAGTCCCGGACCATATGGCGGTGTACCTACAAGGAAGGGGCAGGATAGCACATGGCAAAGCTACTCCTATTAAATACTCCACGTGTCCCACAACGGGGCGAATATATGGACCGCCTTAAAAGTCCTAGCCTAAGGGTGAGGTAACCCCAACAGAAACCTCGAATGCTGAAGCCGGAAGTACTGGGCCGCACGGCGCATTCTAATAAACCATGGTACTACGCATAAACGCAAAATGAATCACAATGACTACATATACAAATTGAATTTATAACCTTAATGAACCTTAATGACTACATATACAAACTGACTTTATAACCCATAATGAACCTTAATGACTACATATACAAACTGACTTTATAACCCATAATGAACCTTAATGACTACATATACAAACTGACTGTATAGCCCTTAATGACTACATATACAAACTGACTTTATAGCCCTTAATGACTACATATACAAACTGACGGTATAGCCCTTAATGACTACATATACAAACTGACTTTATAACCCTTAATGACTACATATACAAACTGACTGTATAGCCCTTAATGACTACATATACAAACTGACTGTATAGCCCTTAATGACTACATATACAAACTGAATTTATAGCCCTTAATGACTACATATACAAACTGACGGTATAGCCCTTAATGACTACATATACAAACTGACTTTATAACCCTTAATGACTACATATACAAACTGACTGTATAGCCCTTAATGACTACATATACAAACTGACGGTATAGCCCTTAATGACTACATATACAAACTGACAGTATAGCCCTTAATGACTACATATACAAACTGACTTTATAACCCTTAATGACTACATATACAAACTGACTGTATAACCCTTAATGACTACATATACAAACTGACTGTATAGCCCTTAATGACTACATATACAAACTGACTGTATAACCCTTAATGACTACATATACAAACTGACTGTATAGCCCTTAATGACTACATATACAAACTGACTGTATAACCCTTAATGACTACATATACAAACTGACTTTATAGCCCTTAATGACTACATATACAAACTGACTTTATAGCCCTTAATGACTACATATACAAACTGACGGTATAGCCCTTAATGACTACATATACAAACTGACTTTATAACCCTTAATGACTACATATACAAACTGACTGTATAGCCCTTAATGACTACATATACAAACTGACTTTATAACCCTTAATGACTACATATACAAACTGACTTTATAACCCTTAATGACTACATATACAAACTGACTGTATAACCCTTAATGACTACATATACAAAATGACTGTATAGCCCTTAAAGACTACATATACAAACTGACTGTATAACCCTTAATGACTACATATACAAACTGACTGTATAACCCTTAATGACTACATATACACACTGACTTTATAACCCTTAATGACTACATATACAAACTGACTTTATAACCCTTAATGACTACATATACACACTGACTTTATAACCCTTAATGACTACATATACACACTGACTTTATAACCCTTAATGACTACATATACACACTGACTTTATAACCCTTAATGACTACATATACAAACTGACTGTATAGCCCTTAATGACTACATATACAAACTGACGGTATAGCCCTTAATGACTACATATACAAACTGACTTTATAGCCCTTAATGACTACATATACAAACTGACTGTATAACCCTTAATGACTACATATACAAACTGACTGTATAGCCCTTAATGATTACATATACAAACTGACTGTATAACCCTTAATGACTACATATACAAACTGACTGTATAGCCCTTAATGACTACATATACAAACTGACTGTATAACCCTTAATGACTACATATACAAACTGACTTTATAGCCCTTAATGACTACATATACAAACTGACTTTATAGCCCTTAATGACTACATATACAAACTGACGGTATAGCCCTTAATGACTACATATACAAACTGACTTTATAACCCTTAATGACTACATATACAAACTGACTGTATAGCCCTTAATGACTACATATACAAACTGACTTTATAACCCTTAATGACTACATATACAAACTGACTTTATAACCCTTAATGACTACATATACAAACTGACTGTATAACCCTTAATGACTACATATACAAAATGACTGTATAGCCCTTAAAGACTACATATACAAACTGACTGTATAACCCTTAATGACTACATATACACACTGACTTTATAACCCTTAATGACTACATATACAAACTGACTGTATAGCCCTTAATGACTACATATACAAACTGACTGTATAGCCCTTAATGACTACATATACAAACTGACTGTATAACCCTTAATGACTACATATACAAACTGACTGTATAGCCCTTAATGACTACATATACACACTGACTTTATAACCCTTAATGACTACATATACACACTGACTTTATAACCCTTAATGACTACATATACACACTGACTTTATAACCCTTAATGACTACATATACACACTGACTTTATAACCCATAATGAACCTTAATGACTACATATACACACTGACTTTATAACCCATAATGAACCTTAATGACTACATATACAAACTGACTTTATAACCCTTAATGACTACATATACAAACTGACTTTATAACCCTTAATGACTACATATACAAACTGACTGTATAACCCTTAATGACTACATATACAAAATGACTGTATAGCCCTTAAAGACTACATATACAAACTGACTGTATAACCCTTAATGACTACATATACAAACTGACTGTATACCCCTTAATGACTACATATACACACTGACTGTATAACCCTTAATGACTACATATACAAACTGACTGTATAGCCCTTAATGACTACATATACAAACTGACTGTATAACCCTTAATGACTACATATACAAACTGACTGTATAGCCCTTAATGACTACATATACACACTGACTTTATAACCCTTAATGACTACATATACAAACTGACTGTATAGCCCTTAATGACTACATATACAAACTGACTGTATAACCCTTAATGACTACATATACAAACTGACTGTATAGCCCTTAATGACTACATATACACACTGACTTTATAACCCTTAATGACTACATATACACACTGACTTTATAACCCATAATGAACCTTAATGACTACATATACACACTGACTTTATAACCCATAATGAACCTTAATGACTACATATACAAACTGATGGTATAGCCCTTAATGACTACATATACAAACTGACTTTATAACCCTTAATGACTACATATACAAACTGACTGTATAGCCCTTAATGACTACATATACAAACTGACGGTATAGCCCTTAATGACTACATATACAAACTGACAGTATAGCCCTTAATGACTACATATACACACTGACTTTATAACCCATAATGAACCTTAATGACTACATATACAAACTGACGGTATAGCCCTTAATGACTACATATACAAACTGACTGTATAGCCCTTAATGACTACATATACAAACTGACTGTATAGCCCTTAATGACTACATATACAAACTGACTTTATAGCCCTTAATGACTACATATACAAACTGACTTTATAACCCTTAATGACTACATATACAAACTGACTTTATAACCCTTAATGACTACATATACAAACTGACTGTATAGCCCTTAATGACTACATATACAAACTGACTTTATAACCCTTAATGACTACATATACAAACTGACTGTATAGCCCTTAATGACTACATATACAAACTGACTTTATAACCCTTAATGACTACATATACAAACTGACGGTATAACCCTCTATGATCTATTGATAGCAGACTTACTCATTTTCTTCCTCCAATGTTAGAGAGTCTCTGCCTGAGTCTTTGCCGAGGGAGTACTGGGAGTTAAACTTGAATCCATCACAACGTAGGTCCGAGTCCAATGACTGACGATTACTATTTGTACCACTCCAATTTCCTAAAACACAAAAGTCTGGGAAGTCAGCATTGAAGTCTTAGCATAAACAATAGTGACACTGTAACATGTATGAACAATAGTGACACTGTAACATGTATGAACAATAGTGACACTGTAACATGTATGAACAATAGTGACACTGTAACATGTATGAACAATAGTGACACTGTAACATGTATGAACAATAGTGACACTGTAACATGTATGAACAATAGTGACACTGTAACATGTATGAACAATAGTGACACTGTAACATGTATGAACAATAGTGACACTGTAACATGTATGAACAATAGTGACACTGTAACATGTATGAACAATAGTGACACTGTAACATGTATGAACAATAGTGACACTGTAACATGTATGAACAATAGTGACACTGTAACATGTATGAACAATAGTGCCACTGTAACATGTATGAACAATAGTGACACTGTAACATGTATGAACAATAGTGACACTGTAACATGTATGGACAATAGGGACACTGTAACATGTATGAACAATAGGGACACTGTAACATGTATGAACAATAGTGACACTGTAACATGTATGGACAATAGTGACACTGTAACATGTATGAACAATAGTGACACTGTAACATGTATGGACACTGTGTGCTTGTAGTTTCTCCATGGGAAGAGAACCCTAACCAGTTATTGTATCTCCATTGGTAACACCCAGATTACTTACACAGTGAATACAACTGATTGGTTTAATAATAACTTAGTTCCTGTAAAGCAACACTTTCCATAGTGTGTTCCACCTATCCATCAACCTCATTACAGTCTGTCCCACCTATCCATCCACCTCATTACAGTCTGTCCCATCTATCCATCCACCTCATTACAGTCTGTCCAACCTATCCATCCACCTTATTACAGTCTGTCCAACCTATCCATCCACCTTATTACAGTCTGTCCAACCTATCCATCAACCTCATTACAGTCTGTCCCACCTATCCATCCACCTTATTACAGTCTGTCCCATCTATCCATCCACCTCATTACAGTCTGTCCAACCTATCCATCCACCTCATTACAGTCTGTCCAACCTATCCATCCACCTTATTACAGTCTGTTCCACCTATCCATCCATCTCATTACAATGTGTTCCACCTATCCATCCACCTTATTACAGTCTGTCCCATCTATCCATCCATCTCATTACAGTCTGTCACATCTATCCATCCACCTCATTACAGTCTGTCCCATCTATCCATCCATCTCATTACAGTCTGTCCCATCTATCCATCCATCTCATTACAGTCTATCCCATCTATCCATCCATCTCATTACAGTCTGTTCCACCTATCCATCCATCTCATTACAGTTTGCCCCACCTATCCATCCACCTCATTACAGTCTGTCCAACCTATCCATCCATCTCATTACAGTCTGTCCCATCTATCCATCCATCTCATTACAGTCTGTCCAACCTATCCATCCATCTCATTACAGTCTGTCCCATCTATCCATCCATCTCATTACAGTCTGTCCCATCTATCCATCCACCTCATTACAGTCTGTCCCATCTATCCATCCATCTCATTACAGTCTGTCCCATCTATCCATCCATCTCATTACAGTCTGTCCCATCTATCCATCCATCTCATTACAGTCTGTCCCATCTATCCATCCACCTCATTACAGTCTGTCCCATCTATCCATCCATCTCATTAAGGTCTGTCCCATCTATCCATCCATCTTATTACAGTCTGTCCCATCTATCCATCCATCTCATTACAGTCTGTCCAACCTATCCATCCACCTCATTACAGTCTGTTCCACCTATCCATCCATCTCATTACAGTCTGTCCCATCTATCCATCCATCTCATTACAGTCTGTCCAACCTATCCATCCACCTCATTACAGTCTGTTCCACCTATCCATCCATCTCATTACAGTCTGTCCCATCTATCCATCCATCTCATTACAGTCTGTCCAACCTATCCATCCACCTCATTACAGTCTGTTCCACCTATCCATCCATCTCATTACAGTCTGTCCCATCTATCCATCCATCTCATTACAGTCTGTCCAACCTATCCATCCACCTCATTACAGTCTGTTCCACCTATCCATCCATCTCATTACAGTCTGTCCCATCTATCCATCCATCTCATTACAGTCTGTCCAACCTATCCATCCACCTCATTACAGTCTGTCCCACCTATCCATCCATCTCATTACAGTCTGTCCAACCTATCCATCCACCTTATTACAGTCTGTCCAACCTATCCATCCACCTTATTACAGTCTGTCCAACCTATCCATCCACCTTATTACAGTCTGTCCAACCTATCCATCCACCTCATTACAGTCTGTCCAACCTATCCATCCACCTCATTACAGTCTGTCCCATCTATCCATCCACCTCATTACAGTCTGTCCAACCTATCCATCCACCTCATTACAGTCTGTCCCATCTATCCATCCACCTCATTACAGTCTGTCCCATCTATCCATCCACCTCATTACAGTCTGTCCAACCTATCCATCCACCTCATTACAGTCTGTCCCATCTATCCATCCACCTCATTACAGTCTGTCCAACCTATCCATCCACCTCATTACAGTCTGTCCCACCTATCCATCCACCTCATTACAGTCTGTCCCATCTATCCATCCATCTCATTAAGGTCTGTCCCATCTATCCATCCATCTTATTACAGTCTGTCCCATCTATCCATCCATCTTATTACAGTCTGTCCAACCTATCCATCCACCTCATTACAGTCTGTCCCATCTATCCATCCACCTTATTACAGTCTGTCCCATCTATCCATCCACCTCATTACAGTCTGTCCAACCTATCCATCCACCTTATTACAGTCTGTCCCATCTATCCATCCACCTCATTACAGTCTGTCCCACCTATCCATCCACCTTATTACAGTCTGTCCCATCTATCCATCCACCTCATTACAGTCTGTCCAACCTATCCATCCACCTTATTACAGTCTGTCCAACCTATCCATCCACCTTATTACAGTCTGTCCAACCTATCCATCCACCTTATTACAGTCTGTCCAACCTATCCATCCACCTTATTACAGTCTGTCCAACCTATCCATCCACCTCATTACAGTCTGTCCAACCTATCCATCCACCTTATTACAGTCTGTCCAACCTATCCATCCACCTTATTACAGTCTGTCCAACCTATCCATCCACCTCATTACAGTCTGTCCCACCTATCCATCCACCTCATTACAGTCTGTCCCATCTATCCATCCACCTCATTACAGTCTGTCCAACCTATCCATCCACCTCATTACAGTCTGTCCAACCTATCCATCCACCTTATTACAGTCTGTTCCACCTATCCATCCATCTCATTACAATGTGTTCCACCTATCCATCCACCTTATTACAGTCTGTCCCATCTATCCATCCATCTCATTACAGTCTGTCACATCTATCCATCCACCTCATTACAGTCTGTCCCATCTATCCATCCACCTCATTACAGTCTGTCCCATCTATCCATCCACCTCATTACAGTCTGTCCCATCTATCCATCCACCTCATTACAGTCTGTCCAACCTATCCATCCACCTCATTACAGTCTGTCCCATCTATCCATCCACCTCATTACAGTCTGTCCAACCTATCCATCCACCTCATTACAGTCTGTCCCATCTATCCATCCACCTCATTACAGTCTGTCCAACCTATCCATCCATCTCATTACAGTCTGTCCCATCTATCCATCCATCTTATTACAGTCTGTCCCATCTATCCATCCATCTTATTACAGTCTGTCCAACCTATCCATCCACCTCATTACAGTCTGTCCCATCTATCCATCCACCTTATTACAGTCTGTCCCATCTATCCATCCACCTCATTACAGTCTGTCCAACCTATCCATCCACCTTATTACAGTCTGTCCCATCTATCCATCCACCTCATTACAGTCTGTCCCACCTATCCATCCACCTTATTACAGTCTGTCCCATCTATCCATCCACCTCATTACAGTCTGTCCAACCTATCCATCCACCTTATTACAGTCTGTCCCATCTATCCATCCACCTCATTACAGTCTGTCCAACCTATCCATCCACCTTATTACAGTCTGTCCCACCTATCCATCCATCTTATTACAGTCTTTCCCACCTATCCATCCACCTTATTACAGTCTGTCCCACCTATCCATCCACCTTATTACAATCTGTCCCACCTATCCATCCACCTTATTACAATCTGTCCCACCTATCCATCCATCTCATTACAATCTGTCCCACCTATCCATCCACCTTATTACAGTCTGTCCCATCTATCCATCCACCTCATTACAGTCTGTCCCACCTATCCATCCACCTTATTACAGTCTGTCCCATCTATCCATCCACCTTATTACAGTCTGTCCCACCTATCCATCCACCTTATTACAGTCTGTCCCACCTATCCATCCACCTTATTACAGTCTGTCCCATCTATCCATCCACCTTATTACAGTCTGTCCCACCTATCCATCCACCTTATTACAGTCTGTCCCATCTATCCATCCATCTCATTATAGTCTATCTATGGATACGTGGGACAGACAATAGATAATGGTTTATCACACATCAGGTCTATGGATATGTGGTACAGGCAATAGATAATGGTTTATCACACATCAGGTCTATGGATATGTGGTACAGGCAATAGATAATGGTTTATCACACATCAGGTCTATGGATATGTGGTACAGACAATAGATTGTATCATGGTTTATCAAACATCAGGTCTATGGATATGTGGTACAGACAATAGATAATGGTTTATCACACATCAGGTCTATGGATATGTGGTACAGGCAATAGATAATGGTTTATCACACATCAGGTCTATGGATATGTGGTACAGACAATAGATTGTATCATGGTTTATCAAACATCAGGTCTATGGATATGTGGTACAGACAATAGATAATGGTTTATCACACATATGTGTATGACACACCTTGTTAAACTATCATTACCTGTAGTGCTATATTTGATTAGGTTTCAGTGACACTAGATACTAGACTAGGTATCTGTGGTGTCCTTGCTCTAGTCATGCTCCAGTGACACTATATACTAGACTAGGTATCTGTGGTGTCCTTGCTCTAGTCATGCTCCAGTGACACTAGATACTAGACTAGGTATCTGTGGTGTCCTTGCTCTAGTCATGCTCCAGTGACACTAGATACTAGACTAGGTATCTGTGGTGTCCTTGCTCTAGTCATGCTCCAGTGACACTAGATACTAGACTAGGTATCTGTGGTGTCCTTGCTCTAGTCATGCTCCAGTGACGAGCATCACATTTGGAAGGGTCAAGGGTTCAATACTCAGTGAGGGCTGTATGTAGTATGCCTGAGCAAGGCACCTCACACACATTCCTTAGTACAGGTTAACCACTTAGGTTGGTGCCTAGGTCCTCACAAGGGGTTTCACTTAAATGGAACATATATGGTAATTAAGTAGTCAGTATTAGCTCGGTATTCAAACACAACATAAAACAACTTACTGATTCACAATAGAACATCTATTTAAATCTCCTTTTGTAATCTGGGGAGTTTTGGGCCTAGTTCAGAGTTCTTGTACATGTCTCCCACGATATTATCAATTGGTTACTATAAGTGCACAAAGCAGGGAGTAGGCAAGACGGTCGTCATCACAACATATTGGCACTGAGGATTGTGAGCGTAGTTGACACACAGAGTAGAGGATAGCTGGAAGAGAGAGTTACCTAAGAGCCCTTTGACCCAGAGCTCATTCCACTAATTCAATATTGCCGTTGCCAATAACATGAGACCAACTTGTGAGGATCTGAGTGAATACAGGAGAATGAGTGAATACAGGAGACTGAGTGAATACACGAGACTGAGTGAATACACGAGACTGAGTGAATACACGAGACTGAGTGAATACACGAGACTGAGTGAATACAGGAGACTGAGTGAATACAGGAGACTGAATGAATACACGAGACTGAGTGAATACACGAGACTGAGTGAATACACGAGACTGGGTGAATACACGAGACTGAATAAATACATGATACTGAGTGAATACAGGAGACTGAATGAATACACGAGACTGAGTGAATACACGAGACTGAATGAATACACCTGACTGAGTGAATACACGAGACTGAGTGAATACACGATCATGAGTGAATACAGGAGACTGAGTGAATAC
Source organism: Archivesica marissinica (assembly GCA_014843695.1). Classification (NCBI taxonomy): domain Eukaryota; kingdom Metazoa; phylum Mollusca; class Bivalvia; order Venerida; family Vesicomyidae; genus Archivesica; species Archivesica marissinica. Next base: position 599,195 of record CM026387.1, read on the forward strand.
ACGAGACTGAGTGAATACACGAGACTGAGTGAATTCACGAGACTGAGTGAATACAGGAGACTGAGTGAATACAGGAGACTGAATGAATACACGAGACTGAGTGAATACACGAGACTGAGTGAATACACGAGACTGAGTGAATACAGGAGACTGAGTGAATACACGAGACTGAGTGAATACATGAGACTGAGTGAATACAGGAGACTGAATAAATACACGAGACTGAGTGAATACACGAGACTGAGTGAATACAGGAGACTGAATAAATACATGAGACTGAGTGAATACACGAGACTGAGTGAATACAGGAGACTGAATGAATACACGAGACTGAGTGAATACACGAGACTGAGTGAATACATGAGACTGAGTGAATACAGGAGACTGAGTGAATACAGGAGACTGAGTGAATACACGAGACTGAGTGAATACATGAGACTGAGTGAATACAGGAGACTGAGTGAATACAGGAGACTGAGTGAATACACGAGACTGAGTGAATACACGAGACTGAGTGAATACACGAGACTGAATGAATACACGTGACTGAGTGAATACACGAGACTGAGTGAATACAGGAGTATGAGTGAATACAGGAGACTGAGTGAATACACGAGACTGAGTGAATACACGAGACTGAGTGAATACACGAGACTGAGTGAATACAGGAGACTGAGTGAATACAGGAGACTGAGTGAATACACGAGACTGAGTGAATACACGAGACTGAGTGAATACAGGAGACTGAGTGAATACAGGAGACTGGGTGAATACACGAGACTGAGTGAATACATGAGACTGAGTGAATACAGGAGACTGAGTGAATACATGAGACTGAGTAAATACACGAGACTGAATGAATACAGGAGACTGAGTGAATACACGAGACTGAGTGAATACACGAGACTGAGTGAATACACGAGACTGAGTGAATACAGGAGACTGGGTGAATACACGAGACTGAATAAATACATGAGACTGAGTGAATACAGGAGACTGAGTGAATACATGAGACTGAATAAATACACGAGACTGAATGAATACACGAGACTGAGTGAATACACGAGACTGAGTGTATACAGGAGACTGAGTGAATACACGAGACTGAGTGAATACAGGAGACTGAATAAATACACGAGACTGAGTGAATACACGAGATTGAGTGAATACAGGAGACTGAATAAATACATGAGACTGAGTGAATACACGAGACTGAGTGAATACAGGAGACTGAATGAATACAGGAGACTGAGTGAATACACGAGACTGAGTGAATACAGGAGAATGAGTGAATACAGGAGACTGAGTGAATACAGATACAGGAGACTAAGTGAATACGAGAGACTGAATGAATACACGAGACTGAGTGAATACAGGAGACTGAGTGAATACAGGAGACTGAATGAATACAGGAGACTGAATGAATACACGGTCTGAGTGAATAGACGAGACTGAGTGAATACAGGAGACTGAGTGAATACACGAGACTGAATGAATGCACGAGACTGAGTGAATACACGAGACTGAATGAATACACGAGACTGAGTGAATACACGAGACTGAATGAATACACGAGACTGAATGAATACACGAGACTGAGTGAATAGACGAGACTGAATGAATACACGAGACTGAGTGAATACACGAGACTGAATGAATACACGAGACTGAGTGAATACAGGAGACTGAGTGAATACAGATACAGGAGACTGAGTGAATACACGAGACTGAGTGAATACACGAGACTGAGTGAATACACGAGACTGAGTGAATACAGGAGACTGAATGAATACAGGAGACTGAATGAATACAGGAGTCTGAATAAATACAGGAGACTGAATG
>CM026387.1:602036-638866 GCA_014843695.1 Archivesica marissinica
GGGTGGAACTATCTACTGTGGTATGGGGTGGAACTATCTCCTGTGGTATGGGGGTGGACCTATCTCCTGTGGTATGGGGTGGAACTATCTACTGTGGTATGGGGGTGGAACTATCTACTGTGGTATTGGGGTGGAACTATCTCCTGTGGTATGGGGTGGAACTATCTACTGTGGTATGGGGTGGAACTATCTACTGTGGTATGGGGGTGGAACTATCTACTGTGGTACAGGGTGGAACTATCTACTGTGGTATGGGGTGGAACTATCTACTGTGGCATGGGGGTGGAACTATCACCTGTGGTACAGGGTGGAACTATCTACTGTAGTATGGGGTGGAACTATCTACTGTGGTATGAGGGTGGAACTATCTACTGTGGTATGGGGGTGGAACTATCTCATGTGGTATGGGGGTGGAACTATCTACTGTGGTATGGGGTGGAACTATCTACTGTGGTATGGGGGTGGAACTATCTACTGTGGTATGGGGGTGGAACTATCTACTGTGGTACAGGGTGGAACTATCTACTGTGGTATGGGGTGGAACTATCTACTGTGGTATGGGGGTGGAACTATCTACTGTGGTACAGGGTGGAACTATCTACTGTGGTATGGGGTGGAACTATCTACTGTGGTATGGGGTGGAACTATCTACTGTGGTATGGGGGTGGAACTATCTACTGTGGTACGGGGTGGAACTATCTACTGTGGTATGGGGTGGAACTATCTACTGTGGTATGGGGGTGGAACTATCTACTGTGGTATGGGGGTGGAACTATCTACTGTGGTACAGGGTGGAACTATCTACTGTGGTATGGGGTGGAACTATCTACTGTGGTATGGGGGTGGAACTATCTACTGTGGTACAGGGTGGAACTATCTACTGTGGTAGGGTGGAACTATCTACTGTGTATGGGGGTGGAACTATCTACTGTGGTACAGGGTGGAACTATCTACTGTGGTATGGGGTGGATCTATCTACTGTGGTACAGGGTGGAACTATCTACTGTGGTATGGGGTGGAACTATCTACTGTGGTATGGGGTGGAACTATCTACTGTGGTATGGGGGTGGAACTATCTCATGTGGTATGGGGTGGAACTATCTACTGTGGTATGGGGTGGAACTATCTACTGTGGTATGGGGGTGGAACTATCTCCTGTGGTATGGGGTGGAACTATCTACTGTGGTATGGGGTGGAACTATCTACTGTGGTATGGGGTGGAACTATCTACTGTGGTACAGGGTGGAACTATCTACTGTGGTACAGGGTGGAACTATCTCCTGTGGTATGGGGTGGAACTATCTACTGTGGTATGGGGGTGGAACTATCTACTGTGGTACAGGGTGGAACTATCTACTGTGGTATGGGGGTGGAACTATCTACTGTGGTACAGGGTGGAACTATCTACTGTGGTATGGGGGTGGATCTATCTACTGTGGTACAGGGTGGAACTATCTCCTGTGGTATGGGGGTGGAACTATCTACTGTGGTACAGGGTGGAACTATCTACTGTGGTATGGGGGTGGAACTATCTAATGTGGTATGGGGTGGAACTATCTCCTGTGGTATGGGGGTGGAACTATCTACTGTGGTATGGGGTGGAACTATCTCCTGTGGTATGGGGGTGGACCTATCTCCTGTGGTATGGGGTGGAACTATCTACTGTGGTATGGGGTGGAACTATCTACTGTGGTATTGGGGTGGAACTATCTCCTGTGGTATGGGGTGGAACTATCTACTGTGGTATGGGGTGGAACTATCTACTGTGGTATGGGGTGGAACTATCTACTGTGGTACAGGGTGGAACTATCTACTGTGGTATGGGGTGGAACTATCTCCTGTGTACAGGGTGGAACTATCTACTGTGGTACAGGGTGGAACTATCTACTGTGGTATGGGGTGGAACTATCTACTGTGGTATGGGGGTGGAACTATCTACTGTGGTACAGGGTGGAACTATCTACTGTGGTATGGGGTGGAACTATCTACTGTGGTATGGGGGTGAACTATCTACTGTGGTATGGGGTGGAACTATCTACTGTGGTATGGGGGTGGAACTATCTACTGTGGTATGGGGTGGAACTATCTACTGTGGTATGGGGGTGGAACTATCTACTGTGGTATTGGGGTGGAACTATCTACTGTGGTATGGGGTGGAACTATCTACTGTGGTATGGGGTGGAACTATCTACTGTGGTATGGGGGTGGAACTATCTACTGTGGTACAGGGTGGAACTATCTACTGTGGTATGGGGTGGAACTATCTACTGTGGTATGGGGGTGGAACTATCACCTGTGGTACAGGGTGGAACTATCTACTGTAGTATGGGGTGGAACTATCTACTGTGGTATGAGGGTGGAACTATCTACTGTGGTATGGGGGTGGAACTATCTACTGTGGTATGGGGGTGGAACTATCTACTGTGGTATGGGGTGGAACTATCTACTGTGGTATGGGGGTGGAACTATCTACTGTGGTATGGGGGTGGAACTATCTACTGTGGTATGGGGGTGGAACTATCTACTGTGGTACAGGGTGGAACTATCTACTGTGGTATGGGGTGGAACTATCTACTGTGGTATGGGGGTGGAACTATCTACTGTGGTATGGGGGTGGAACTATCTACTGTGGTACAGGGTGGAACTATCTACTGTGGTATGGGGTGGAACTATATACTGTGGTATGTGGGGTGGAACTATCTACTGTGGTATGGGGGTGGAACTATCTACTGTGGTACAGGGTGGAACTATCTACTGTGGTATGGGGTGGAACTATCTACTGTGGTATGGGGTGGGGTGGAACTATCTACTGTGGTATGGGGTGGAACTATCTACTGTGGTATGGGGTGGAACTATCAAGTTAGTGGTATGGGGCATAACTGTCAAGTTAGTGGTATGGGGCATAACTGTCAAGTTAGTGGTATGGGGTAGAACTGTCAAGTTATTGGTATGGGGTAGAACTGTCAAGCTAGTGGTACGGGGCATAACTGTCAAGTTATTGGTACGGGGTAGAACTGTCAAGTTAGTGGTACGGGGCATAACTGTCAAGTTATTGGTACGGGGTAGAACTGTCAAGTTATTGGTACGGGGTAGAACTGTCAAGTTAGTGGTATGGGGTAGAACTGTCAAGTTATTGGTACGGGGTAGAACTGTCAAGTTATTGGTACGGGGTAGAACTGTCAAGTTATTGGTACGGGGTAGAACAGTCAAGTTATTGGTACGGGGTAGAACAGTCAAGTTATTGGTACGGGGCATAACTGTCAAGTTATTGGTACGGGGTAGAACTGTCAAGTTATTGGTACGGGGTAGAACAGTCAAGTTATTGGTACGGGGTAGAACAGTCAAGTTATTGGTACGGGGTAGAACAGTCAAGTTATTGGTACAGGGTAGAACTGTCAAGTTATTGGTACGGGGTAGAACTGTCAAGTTAGTGGTACAGAATAGTATGATAGTAATTTCTTACTTCTAATGTTTGAGAATATATACTTTGAGTGATAGCTCCAATGTACCATTGTTTGGCTTATTTTGAACTTGATCCCAATTGTACCATCAATAATTTATTATAATTTTACTAACAAAAGTAAAATCAGACAGCCATTCTTGCAATCTCCGAAATGCTTGTGAAGAACAGCAACGTCATAAAGTAAAATAAACAAGAGGGCCCTATGTCGCTGACTCCTGGGGTCACAATTGAACAGCTTTGAAAGAGCATCGATTCCCGTGCAGCCAAGGTTTGCCTATAAGGATGCAGCCCCGTGAAGCCCAGGGTTTGCCTATAAGGATGGAATACCGTGCAGCCCAGGGTTTGCCTATAAGGATGCAGCCCCGTGAAGCCCAGGGTTTGCCTATAAGGATGGAATACCGTGCAGCCCAGGGTTTGCCTATAAGGATGGAATACCGTGCAGCCCAGGGTTTGCCTATAAGGATGGAATACCGTGCAGCCCAGGGTTTGCCTATAAGGATGGAATACCGTGCAGCCCCAGGGTTTGCCTATAAGTATGCAGTACCGTGCAGCCCAGGGTTTACCTATAAGGATGGAATACCGTGCAGCCAAGGGTTTGCCTATAAGGATGCAGTACCGTGCAGCCCAGGGTTTGCCTATAAGGATGCAGTACCGTGCAGCCCAGGGTTTGCCTATAAGGATGCAGTACTGTGCAGCCCAGATTGTAATGGATATAACTGACCTACAAACGGATTTGTTCTATATACATGCTAAAGAGTTCATGTGTTCTTATGGTCGACACCTACCTGAAGATGACTGCCGGTCCTCCCTGGCTCTACGTTTCGAAATCTGTCTCAATTTCACCGAGGTAGTCCAGTCCTTGGGCAAACTTTCCCATGGGAAGTCATACTTCTTGGCCTGGGATCGTGGTAGTGTACTGCTCTCAAAATTGTAGTATGAGCCGGGCCCCATAGTTGAGTTGGACTTCTGGGAGTTGTGCGAGCACCCACTACTCAGTAAGTTGTCGGGCACGCTGTGGTTATGGTTTCTCTCCAGGCTGTAAGTGCTCTTACTCCTGTCCTGTTCCTCGATGCAATTTCTGCGCTGAGCTTTACTGTCAAAGAATGTATCTATGTCAAGAGACTTTGGTCTAGGTTTTGGTTTGTCCTTGACATTGTTTACTAAGGACTTAATCTTGTTACTGATTATGCTGGAACGCTTCGCCGACCTTGAGAAACGACTGGACGAGTTCGAAGCCAGACTAGCAATGCTAAGTGTACTACTGCCATAACTTGTGTCAAATTCCTTCTGTGACCGCCTATCAGCTGACAGGGACCGTGTCACAGACGCCAGTTTCATGCACCTTGGTAATGACCTTGATCTACGGCATGGAAAAAATTTCATGAGTTTCTGAGCTTTCTCTTCCCCAATCCTCTCTTCCATTTTTCCATCAATTTCATTTAGATACTTCATTATTCCCTCATCTCTTTCTACATCATCCTCTGCATCAAGATCATCAAAACTATATGACCTTGGTGTCTGTCTCGAACCACCTACAACAGTTTTCTTTTTTTTGTCAAATTTCTCAATTTCACTTATGATATTCTCCACACCAGACACGGTTCGACGTCTCCGCTTCTTTTTCTCTCGTTCTTCCTTACTCTGGTATCTACGACGCGAGATACGCATCAACTGCATACGTTCAAAGTTTGAGCCCGACGTATCTATGGAGACAACTACAGGTGGCTCGGGCGAGGTCAGGCACTCAACCTTGTTGTTCCTCTCCTCTGTGATCTCATTCTTACAGTCATCCAGGGTAAAGTCGTCCCATCCGTGGATTGTTTTTGGTCTCTCTCGGATTTTCAGAACTTTGTATTTTTTCTCGAAGGATCGCACACGCTGGACCTGAAATTACAATGTGTACGACACTGTTATATACTGTAGAGGGTTATGCTTCATGTCTCACTGTTATATACTGTAGAGAGATATGCTTAATGTCTCACTGTTATATACTGTAGAGAGATATGCTTCATGTCTCACTGTTATATACTGTAGAGAGATATGCTTCATGTCTCACTGTTATATACTGTAGAGAGATATGCTTCATATCTCACTGTTATACATATAGCTCTCCTATAATGGAGGATAATAAAGAATCTATCTATCTATCTTTTCGTGTAATATTAAATTTATATATTTGATATATAATTGATTAAATATACCTTTATATAAAATTGTTTTAAACAAGAAAAGGAATTTATAATTATAATAACAATTTCATCATGAAAACAAAGAAAATCTAAAATTATAAAGATACTCATCAGTAGATACATGTACAGTGACACCTGTATGTAATGACTAACCACATAACATATACTACGTGCATTAAAACAGGTGTGAATGTATGTTATATACGGAGGTTATGCTTGACACAGGTGTGAATGTATGTTATATTGGAGGTCGTGCTTGACACAGGTGTGAATGTATGTTATATACGGAGGACATGCTTGACACAGGTGTGAATGTATGTTATATACGGAGGACATGCTTGACACAGGTGTGAATGTATGTTATATACGGAGGACATGCTTAACACAGGTGTGAATGTATGTTATATATGGAGGTCATGCTTAACACAGGTGTGAATGTATGTTATATACGGAGGTCATGTTTAACACAGGTATGAATGTATGTTTGTAACAAAATGAAAGTGACCATATTAACTACTGTGTAGTTGGGGCCTCTTTATCAATGGATTTCAGAGCATTTTGTCATACCATTGAAACATTTATTCAGTGATTTTGTCATAAATTGGGACGAATGTATATATCTATACCAGATAAAGGACAGTGGTGTATTATTATATATCATGTATAAGGGAAATTCCCGTTTATTTGATATAAATCCGACTATATTAGCAGATTTGGGTTTATTCTTTTCAAATCACTGTTCCCTTTATCAGTGAAATTAACCTCCAGGGCCTGATAAGAACGCGCAGTCAATATTGTATGTATCATATCAGCTGATAAAATTCATGAAAAGATCGTGCGTGTACTCAGCGACGGCGCTATAAATTGGAGAACTGCACATTGCACTGACATTGCTCTCGGAACATCACAGACTGTGGTGACTTGTACATGCGACAGATTTGGGTATGTAACTATATATTATATTGTTCGTAGTTGTCATTAGAGGTTATTTTATCTGAAACGTAGTCTAAAGCAACTGTCCGAGATGTTACCAGAAACATGTTGTAGTAAATCGTTATTAAATGTGGTTGTAGTGATTTACGACGATGGATATCTACTGTTCATTAGATACATAATAATTAACTAATAACTACTGTTGAATCAAGTGTTGAAGATATGGCTGGGGCAGGGTTGTTATCAGCTGTTGTTGAAAGGGGTGTCATGTACGCTCAAATTGCAGGAGCGGAGTAATAGGTCTTGAGTGGTTCTAAGTTTGTATATATATAGATATACCATATGAGGTCATGATGGGTACGAAGTCGTTGTATATTTAGACCATGACGGTCACCATGTGTATTGATTCTACATAGACGTGTGTGTATTTATGTCCAAGCATTATGGTAACTATTGTCTTGTTGTTGTACCACAATGTTATAATATAAGGTGGTAATAATAGCTGAGTAGATTGACGTAGCACAAGGGTATTATATTTGTTATTGTTGTAGTGGCTTCATACCTGAACCAGGAGCCGTGAGAGGTGTAGCTCAGGGGCGTAGATCCTGTTCGGAAAGATCAAGATAACAAGCTGGGGCACGAGCCGACTGGGATAGTTTACCGGCGTGAGCTGGTGACGTCCATATACTGGAGAGTGTCAGCGGTTAGCGGTAGCTGTACAGCATCGAGTCCGCCGTCAGTGAACCGGATCCTTAGGACGCAGGGAGTTAATGATCTTGTGCATTGTAAATCTTTGAAGTGTGCATTATAGCACTGTAACGGCAATACTTGCCATATTTTAAAGTGTGCATTATAGAACTGTGATGGCCATACGTGCCAATGCTTAAATAGGTGTATTATAGCCTAAAGTTAAAGCTGAGTGTGGAACGGCAGATAGTTAGATCTCAAACTGTTACATAAATTAATAATTAATTACCATTCATTGTGTTTGTTGCTAGTGTTGTTTTATGTATATTAAAATTTGTATATCTACTTAGTCTTTATGCATACACTTGATCCTGGTATCCGTGACCCTGAGATAAGCTGGCCCTCGTGTCATTCTGTGACAATGTTATATATGGAGGTTATGTTTAACACAGGTGTGAATGTATGTTATATATAATAATTATAATGATGATGATTTTCAAGAATATTTCTGTCCAGTATATGTACTGCGGAAAATGACTGCATTGGAGTTTATACAGATCCGTATACTTGGATATACAGACTCCATATCTGCTTGTATACTTGGATATACAGACTCCATATCTGCTTGTATACTTGGATATACAGACTCCATATCTGCTTGTATACTTGGATATACAGACTCCATATCTGCTTGTATACTTGGATATACAGACTCCATATCTGCTTGTATACTTGGATATACAGGCTACGTACACATCCCGTATACAAGGATATATATATAGGATTTGTCCATACACTTGGATATACAGGCTCCATGCATGCACAATATACATGGATATACGGGGGCTCCATGCATGCACAATATACATGGATATACAGGCTCCATGCATGCACAATATACATGGATATACGAGCTCCATGCATGCACAATATACATGGATATACGAGCTCCATGCATGCACAATATACATGGATATACGGGCTCCATGCATGCACAATATACATGGATATACGGGCTCCATGCATGCACAATATACATGGATATACGGGCTCCATGCATGCTCACTATACATGGATATACGGGCTCCATGCATGCACAATATACATGGATATACAGGCTCCATGCATGCACAATATACATGGATATATGGGCTCCATGCATGCTCTATATACATGGATATACGGGCTCCATGCATGCACAATATACATGGATATATGGGCTCCATGCATGCACAATATACATGGATATACGAGCTCCATGCATGCACAATATACATGGATATACGAGCTCCATGCATGCACAATATACATGGATATACGGGCTCCATGCATGCACAATATACATGGAATACGGCTCCAGCAGCCATATACAGGATAACGGCTCCATATGCTCACAACAGGAAACGGGCTATGCCCAATACATGGAATACGCTCCATGCATCCACTATACATGGATATACGGGCTCCATGCATGCTCACTATACATGGATATACAGGCTCCATGCATGCTCACTATACATGGATATACGGGCTCCATGCATGCTCACTATACATGGATATACAGGCTCCATGCATGCTCACTATACATGGATATACGGGCTCCATGCATGCTCACTATACATGGATATACGGGCTCCATGCATGCTCACTATACATGGATATACGGGCTCCATGCATGCTCACTATACATGGATATACGGACTCCATGGATATACGGGCTCCATGCATGCTCACTATACATGGATATACGGGTTACGCATACTCCTGAGTAGATCCATTTTCCGTAGTGTAATAAATAATGCTTCAAATGATTACATCGGTGTACAAATTGTGAAGTCTAGGGGTGTAATTTGTACAGTTTACTATATTCTATATTTAACATAATTTACTAGCTAAGGTTATGTTTGTAGCCTGAAGTTTATCTCAAATATACAAAACACTACATAGTGCATGGTTCATCAAACTATGTTTGAATCAATCATATAAAGTGTCAGTAGTGGGAAACATTTCTTGTTTCCATGTTTTACCACAAACCAATGTACATTACACCCACATCAAACAAACACCATTACATCAAATCCAGTTTTTATAGAAAAAACCCAAATGTCAGTTTGTTAACAAGAATGAATCAGCAAAATATTGGGCACAGTCTGAATATGTGTAACCAAGGTAATATACAAGCTGTACAATATGTAACCCTTCAACAACAATATGTAACCCTTCAACAAGAATATGTAACCCTTCAACAAGAATATGTAACCCTTCAACAACAATATGTAACTCTTCCACAAGAATATGTAACCCTTCAACAAGAATATGTAACCCTTCAACAAGAATATGTAACCCTTCAACAACAATATGTAACCCTTCAACAACAATATGTAACCCTTCAACAACAATATGTAACCCTTCAACAACAATATGTAACCCTTCAACAACAATATGTAACTCTTCCACAACAATATGTAACCCTTCAACAACAATATGTAACCCTTCAACAACAATGTGTAACCCTTCAACAACAATATGTAACCCTTCAACAACAATATGTAACCCTTCAACAAGAATATGTAACCCTTCAACAAGTATGTAACCCTTCAACAACAATATGTAACTCTTCCACAGGAAGGTACTTGTACTAATTTCTATGGGTGGTTAACTTTGGACATTCTAGTATGCAAAGTGTTAAACGTAGGTACATACAGGCGAACCATTTTACTTTTTTCCCCCTCTAATATTTATAAGAGATTATTTTGAATCTAGAATAGTATTTAGTGTGGTGACATATTTAATCAATGCAGTTTCAGATAAACAATATGATCATCTTATTCCAGAAAAACATTCAAATGTTTTTTGTGACGAGATTGTTATAATTTTTAAACAAATAAATACATGAAATTGAAAAGGTTTTATTTTAGGTTTGTTACAATTTAAGAGTTTAAATGAAAGCATAAACTGTCCAAATAAATGTGAAATCCTTGGTGAGTGCGATCAACATCGTTTTTGAAAGAAATTTCTGGAAATTTGAAAATATTCCTGGCGAATGCGATCAACATCGTTTTTGAAAGAAATTTCCTGGAAATTTGAAATATTCTATTAAAGAAACAAACATTAGAAACGCCTTTCACAAATGTTAAAGATGGTGGACAGACCAGAGAGAGAATAAATACACACTGAATATACACGTGTACAACTATACACGTGTATTATTTTAAAGGGGAACAAATTCTCATGCTTTAAATCTGCTTAGAAGAATTGAGTGTTTCCCCGTAGAAAGTTGCATAGTAAATGATCTCCCTTCATTAAGTATTATTTAGAGCAATGTTAATCTACAATTGCAGGATATACTGTGTGAGCAACTCACCTTCTTGTCCTACAATCATAAATGTTATAAAATAATTATACAATCAATGATGTATTTACAGGGGTGAAAGTTTCCAAAACTGAAAAACCTGAAAATGTTGCTGGGGGCCAGGGGGCCGCAGGGCCCCTGGTGGGTCCAGGGCAAAGCCTGGATTTTAGTAGTTTTGGAGGACCCAAGATGCATTTCCAAGCAGCTCAAGTGTTTGTTGTAAAAATACAAATAACGGTTTCGAAAAGCTGGATTGGATGTCAGAAACAACAAGATGTCAGTTAACTCATTACTTTGTCTGGTTTTTTCAACCATTTCTCATACTTTTGACTGGATTCGTCAATTTCTTCCAACCATTCCCACCTCCACTTGTCCTTTACATCTTTTTCTAGCACTTTAACGTTGGTACCCTTGTCCAAAAATTTCATTTTCGGATCGTTTTTTTTCAAATTCACCAAATAGAAAACTTTTCGGAGCGTGCAGTTCAATTGACTAACGGAAAATGGCGGAAATGCGCGAAACCAGTTCTATTTTAAGTAACATGTCTTGCATCTACGTTTTGAATATGTCTACGACAACCGAGAGAGAGAGGGTACCCCCTACCCCCCTTCACATTTTCTCAACGGATTTACATGATTTGGAAAAATGGGAGGACTTTCAAAAACCGGAATTCCGGTAAAAACCGGAAAACTTTCACCCCTGTATTTACAAAGTATAGGAGTTATATATATAACAAATAGAACAATTAGCCTCATGCTCGATAGCTTACATGCCTCGCCGAGGCTCGATCGCCTACATGCCTCGCCGAGGTCGATCGCCTACATGCCTCGCCGAGGTCGATCACCTACATGCCTCGCCGAGGCTCGATCGCCTACATGCCTTGCCGAGGCTCGATCGCCTACATGCCTTGCCAAAGATCGATCGCCTACATGCCTGGCCGAGGCTCGATCCGAGGGTCGATCGCCTACATGCCTTGCCGAGGCTCGATCCGAGGGTCGATCGCCTACATGCCTTGCCGAGGCTCGATCACCTACATGCCTCGCCAAGGCTCGATCGCCTACATGCCTCACCGAGGCTTGATCCGAGGGTCAATCGCCTACATGCCTCGCCGAGGCTCGATCGCCTACATGCCTTGCCAAGGCTCGATCGCCTACATGCCTCAACGAGGAAAAGTACACTCAAACAAATCTTCATGCAAATACTTGCAATATGTACCCAAAAAAATAAGAACATAATTAAATATTTGTGGTATTTAAACTTATCTATTATTAAACAGGCATTCTCTTGAAATGACTAACATATATCTAGTTTTATTTATATATGTATCGTAATGCACTAAAACATAATGTCACAAACTTTAACAATTATATTACTCACTGAAACAAGCATAAATGATACATAGTTACATAGTTACATACCCTTCTTGGCAGACTCAGGTCTGGGGTTCTAATCGTATGTTCATTCATGATGACCGGCCAACACTTGAACATTTTGGAGCCGCTGAGACCATCCTTGCGGTAAAGGTCAGCGGCACGGATTACTTTGGTGGGATTCGTGGCACACAGGGAATACAGGTCGTGAACACACTGGGGTCTGTTTGTCGTGAGGAATAAGCTGGCATTGTAACCGTGTCTGGCCTGGTGATGGGTCGTGATCGTGGTAAACTGCTTCAGGTCACCCTCGGCTGTAAATATAAAACACATATCCCAATATCAGAGGTCATGAAATGCCGCCAGACAACTTGGCTTTTGGTCCGGTAAACTTTTTACGTTTACAAGACAGAATGGCCGGTATTTCCATAAAAATGTTTTGGAAACATCCATTGATATAAAACACACAATGTTCAATTGCATAACTAGACCGTAAATTAGAGCGGGGTTTTAGATTGGGATAAAACTAAGGTACATGAAATTGCAACTTGGAATTTTGAAAATTCCTATATCCATTCATAATGCATATCTAGTGTCTGTATTGTTGTCAAATACTGCTGGGCACAAGATTATGACCCAAATTTATAAACATTCTTTATAAATTTTGGAGTCAGTTTCCAATATATTGGAATATAGAGTATTAATGAATGAATGAATGGTGTTTTACGGCGCATCGACATCTAAGGTCATGTAGCGCGCATTAAAGTTATGTTTATTGTCGAGTGTATGAAATAAAATTCTATATAAGTATATGCATTACGTAAAAATTAATACTAAGAAGTTATAAAGACGTAAGATTAATTACAGGTAATTTATGAATGAATGATTACTACAAAGGCATGATTAACAATTGATATCACAGCTTATTATAAATTCCTATTGCCTTGATAAATGATATGATGGACTCTACTCTGATAGAGTCGTAGAGTTTTTTAATGTTGTCCACATTGTAGTACTGCAACCGGATTGGTTGAAGGTCAACACAGTGTATTAAGATATGCTCCACCGTGTATAGAGTATTGCATGGGATACATTCTGGTGTATCATCTCGTGACAACAGCCATGAATGTGATATTCGAGAATGACCAATCCTGAGACGGGCAAGAATGACTTCTTCTCGACGAATAGGCCTGTAAATTGGGCACCATTCGCCAAGAGTTGGTTTGATCGAATGAAGTTTGTTAAAAATTTCACCATCCCATTGGGCCTTCCAAGAGGATTGAATTAAGGTAAGAATTGTAGATTTAAAATCGGTATAACACACTTTAATCCTAGAAATTGATAATGACAAAGCCATCTTTGCATTCTGGTCAGCCATTTCATTACCTTTTATTCCCATATGACTCGGAAGCCAGCAGAACACAAATGTATTTGTTTCTGAAAGGGAAGAAATCCTTTCAAGCAAAGTACAAACAATAGGATTTTCAAACTTTTCATAATACAAAGCCTGTAAAACAGACAAGGAATCAGAGAAGATGATATATTGAACATAGTGTGATTCCACTGCAAGATCTAGAGCGAGATCTATGGCCTTCAGTTCGGCAGAGAAAATTGAGGACTTGTTTGGAAGTCTACATTTCCGATTTTTATTCCCAAAGATTGCTGCTGACGCAACAGTGTCACCAGCCTTTGAACCATCTGTGTATATGGCTTTGAAGTCAGAATAAAATTCTCTGATTTCATGATATTTTGTTTGAAACTGGCTCCTGTCTGTAATAGACTTTTTATCAGAAGTGAGATCAAAGCGAAACTCGGCAGTTTTAAGGGTCCAAGGAGGAGAATCTGGGATTTTATACTGTGCAATAGATTTCATGTCAATATGTAGGTCATCTAGACATTGTTCCATGCGTATACCTAGTGGGGCACTAGCTCTCGGTTTTCTTTGAAACTGCACTTTAAATTGGGGTTGAAAGACCACTTTGTGAGCTGGGTTTAGAGGATTTGACTTGAGTTTCAGTAGGTATTGAAGAGCGAGCTTCTGTCGTCTAGCATACAGAGAGGGTTCATTTGCTTCAGCATAAAGACTTTTAACAGGGGAAGTTCTGAAAGCTCCAAGGACTAATCGTAGACCGTGATTATGTATAGGATCAAGTATTTTCAGTTACGATTTTCGTGCAGATCCGTATATTATCGAACCATAATCCAGCTTAGAGCGAACCAATGACCGATAGAGCCGTAGAAGTACCTTTCTATCAGCTCTCCAATCGGAATGTGCCACAACCTTTAAAATATTTAGAGCTTTTTGACATTTCTTTTTTAAATTATTGATATGAGGAATGAATGAGAGTTTTTTATCAAAGATAACACCTAAAAATTTGTATTCTGAGACTACTTCTACACGTGAGCCATCCAGGTAAATTTCTGGGTCTGGATGAAGTCCACATAGATTACAAAAATGCATACATTTAGTTTTTGATTTAGAAAATTTAAAACCATTTTCATCCGACCAAGTCTGAAGTTTATTCAGACATTGCTGGAGTTGGCGTTCTATTATGTTCATATTACTAGACCTGAATCAAATAACAAAATCATCTACATAAAGGGAGCACTCAACCCCTGGATTTATTGATTTAACAATATTGTTTATCTTAATACTAAACAATGTAACGGACAAAATACAACCCTGTGGTACACCCATCTGCTGTTCCCGAGCATCTGATAGGGTATTACAAACACGAACACGGAAAAGTCTTTCATTTAAAAATGCAGAAATAAATAATGGAAGGCGTCCTCTGAGGTCAAAGTCGTGAAGATCTTTTAAAATGCCATATTTCCAGGTTGTGTCATAAGCACTCTCAAGGTCGAAAAATACTGAAGCAACATGTTGTTTATTGACAAAGCCCTCTCTTATAAATGTTTCGAAACGAACTAGATGATCCAGTGTGCTTCGCTGCTGATGAAAGCCACTCTGGACATTAACAATTAAATGATTTGATTCGAGAAACCATACAAGCCGGTTGTTTACCATTCTTTCCATAGTTTTACATATACAACTTGTTAACGCTATGGGTCTATAGTTGTTTGGATCCTTTTTATCCTTATCTGGTTTTGGTATTGGGATGACTAAAGCCTCCCTCCAATATGTAGGAAATTCACCAGTTTGCCATATAGAATTAAACATGTCCAATAATATAAAGAGGGAGGAGCTAGGTAGATGTTTTAAGAATTGATAGTGGATTTTATCTGGACCTGGGGATGTATCATGTGCTTTTGACAAAGCAGACTTTAGTTCTTTAAGATTAATAGTTTGTTGTAATGTTCTTTGTTCTTTGAATTGAAGTTTAGTTTTTTCTTTTCTTTAGTGTCTTTGAATTTCTGAAATTTTTGTGAATAATTATTTGCTGATGATTTTTGTGCAAATGTTTCTGCTAAGGTGTTTGAAATTTCCAGAGGTGTGGTGATTTGTTTGTTGTTTGCAGTGAGGTGGCTAATAGGTGAAATACCTTTGCCATTAATTTTTCTTATCATGTCCCACGTTTTCTTAGTTGTTGTTCTGTTATTTAGTCTTGAGATGTATTGTTTCCAACATTTGCGTTTGCTGCTTTGTATTGTACGTCGTGCTTTTGCTCTATATATGCGAATGTTGTTTAAATTTTCTGTGGTGGGTCTCAAATTGAATTTTCTTATGGCCGATTTCCTATTTTGGATGGTTTTCTTACAATCATCATCATACCAGGGTTTGTATGGTCTCTTTGGATTAGGTGAAGTCTGAGGTATGGATTGTTCTGCTGCTTTTATTAGTAATGTAGTGAATAGCTGTGTTTGATCACGACAATCCTTGAATGTTTCATATGAAATTGTTTGATCACAAAGTTGTTGGAATTTAGTCCAATTTGCTTTAGAAAGTTTCCATCTTCTGGGTTGACTATAAGCTGTTGGCTGATTTTCAGATATGAGGATGGGGAAGTGGTCGCTTCCGTGGAGATCATCATCGACTTTCCATGAGAAATCTGGAAGTATGACTGGGCTACATAGTGTAAGATCTATTGCAGAATAGGATCCTGTTCCTGGGTGTAAATATGTTTTGGAAGATGGATCGTTCATGTAAGAAAGAGAATTATCAGAGATGAAATTCTCTATCTGGAGATCTCTTTGATTTGTATTATTACAACCCCAGATGATGTTATGTGCATTGAAATCACCTATTAGAATATAATGTAGTGGGTAATTGTATTATAAGATCATTCAGCCTATGTTCTTCAATTGGTTTACTTGGGGGAAGATATAGTGAACACAGTGTGATAGTGCTATGTAATGACAGTCTTACAGCAACAGCTTGTAAGTTTGTATTTAACAGTAATTCCTTATGTGGAACACTATTATTGACGATGATAGATACCCCACCCTGGGCTTTATCACCTTCACTGTATATTTTATTGAAAATGGTGTGATGTTTTATAGAAATTGTATCTTTTGTTTCAAAAATGTTTCTTGAAGGCATAACGCAGCAGGTTTATGTTCTTGCACTAAAAGAGAAAGCTCTGCAAAATTAGATTTTAAACCTCGACAATTCCACTGGATAATTCCATTGGCCATTATGGAAAGATTAATTATTAAAAATACTATACCGATATTTACATAATTATTATTCATAGATAAAATATAAAGTTAAAAATATATTAAGTGGCATCCTGCAATGACTGGAGGTTCTTGCTCCAGCCACCCTCGCCATCTTGCCAGGTCATAGACTCGGACTTGTCCGAGTCTGATGCCTCGCCCTCCAGATTGTCATCGTCCGTGTCCAAATCCGAGTATCTATTGCTTGTAGACACTGGACTGGACACTGTTTATCTGATTGCATAGGTTTATTGTTCTGCTGTCTGGAAGTGACAGCAGATTTCTTTTTTGTTGAAGTTGATGCTGGTTGAGCTGTAGATTCTTTTTTAGTAGGTATTGGTTTTGATGAAGTTGATGTTGTTTTTGGTTGAATGTGTTTTTCTTGTGTATTGTTGTTTTGAGTGTTTTTTGTTGTTGGATTCTTGTGTATGTTTGTTTTTGCTTGTTTTTGTTTGTCTGCTGTAGGTTTAGGTGTTTGTGGTGTATTTTGATTTGTAAGCGTAGGTTTAGGTGTTTGTGGTGTATTTTGATTTGTAAGCTGGTCAAGATGAGAAAAACTATCAGAACCAGGGAATAACTGCATTATTTCTGTTTTTTGTCTGGAAATATTTGGCAAAGTTTGGTCAACAAGTTTTTGCAAGTTTTGCATTCAACAGAAGCTGTTTTAGCAACACTTGCATAGCTTGGCTGATTTTCGGATTTGTACCGAGATTCATAAATTTTTCTTGCATCCTGGAATGAAATGTTTTCCGAATATTTGATTTTAACAATTTCTTTTTCTTTTTTCCAGGAGACACAGTCTTTAGAATTGGATATATGATCAGCGCCACAATTGGCGCATTTATTTGTGTTGGGGCAGTTGTTCTCT
Source organism: Archivesica marissinica (assembly GCA_014843695.1). Lineage (NCBI taxonomy): Eukaryota > Metazoa > Mollusca > Bivalvia > Venerida > Vesicomyidae > Archivesica > Archivesica marissinica. Next base: position 619,516 of record CM026387.1, read on the forward strand.
TGATGTTGTGGAGCAGTCTCAGCACACTTGGAGCATACAGACTCGTTCCGACACCTATCCTCATGATGACCATACTTCTGGCATTTAAAGCATCTAAGAGGGTTAGGTACATATATGTCGACGGTGACAATCTGGTAGCCGACTTTGATACGTGACGGGATGACTGGTGTGTCACATATAATTATATATGTGTTTGTTGTTTTTATTTCGTTGTTACGTTTTATTGATATTCTCTTCACGTCAATGATCCCTTGACTTGACAAACCTTCTTTGATCTCATCCAAAGAGCAGGAAGATAATTCCCTGCACCTGATGACACCTTTGGATGAGTTCAAAGATTTGTGGGGACTGACCTTCACAGAATGTCCAAAGAAGATGTTCGTTGATAATAAATTCTGAGATTGAGCTTTTGAAGTAATTTCAACCAAAAGACTTCCATTTCGAAGACTTTTAACAGATTTAGGTGTACCTAGGATAGATTTCATTTGCTTTTCAATGACGAAAGGGGAAATTTTTGTGATAGGTTTTGAACTGTCTACAGCCTCAATGAGAATGAAGCGAGGGAAGTTCACTCTCTGTTGTTCAACAGGATCATCATCGGATTCACTTAGTGCACGCTTGTCTTTTTTTTAGTGGAACTCATAATAGTAATATATAGTTCATCGTCAATGCTCCCCACCCGTCTCAGAGCCCAACAAGGGGACATGATCTGGGGAAATCCATCACAGATCATGACAGGGATACATCAATGATATACTCAGAATGAAAGGACTAGACTGGACAAGTGTATTCCCACAGAAGGTCCTACCAAGTTTAGACTATCCTTGGGAGGTTACACAAGTCAATCAAACATCAAACTTTCACCCGATTAGCCCATGAGCCACCGCCTTCTAGGGCATCAAAAAGAAGACAATGAAAGAGTATAAATATTTAGAGAATCAATATTTGTTTTCAAGACAAATTAAAAAAATATGTGTTTAAGATTAACGATGCCCTAGGGCTTGGCATGACCAGCCGATTGATCAAGGACGGGCTTTCCTGACCTCCCGTTTAACCCAACTTAAGGCCGAAGTGGTGTGTTGTGGAAACAGGGTATTATTTGCCAACACTGATTCTACTCAACCACCAGGATCCTCTCATCAGGCGACACAGGTCTCCGCCCACGGCAAACAGGCAGGCACATTTGGGGGGGTTGTACCCCTCTGTAGTGCGACAGCTGGGATATTCTAACCCCTGCCCAGAGGGGAACACAGCACCATCTGGACGAGGGGAACACAGCCCCATCAGGACGAGGGGAACACTGTGTGGACGAGGGGAACACAGCACCATCTGGATGAGGGGAACACAGCACCATCTGGACGAGGGGAACACAGAACCATCTGGACGAAAGGAACACAGCACCATCTGGACGAGGGGAACACTGTGTGGACGAGGGGAACACTGTGTGGTCTGGACGAGGGGAACACTGTGTGGTCTGGACGAGGGGAACACTGTGTGGTCTGGACGAGGGGAACACTGTGTGGACGAGGGGAACACTGTGTGGTCTGGATGAGGGGAACACTGTGTGGTCTGGATGAGGGGAACACTGTGTGGTCTGGATGAGGGGAACACTGTGTGGTCTGGATGAGGGGAACACTGTGTGGTCTGGATGAGGGGAACACTGTGTGGACGAGGGGAACACTGTGTGGTCTGGATGAGGGGAACACTGTGTGGTCTGGATGAGGGGAACACTGTGTGGTCTGGATGAGGGGAACACTGTGTGGACGAGGGGAACACTGTGTGGTTTGGATGAGGGGAACACTGTGTGGTCTGGACGAGGGGAACACTGTGTGGTCTGGATGAGGGGAACACTGTGTGGTCTGGATGAGGGGAACACTGTGTGGACTGGATGAGGGGAACACTGTGTGGACGAGGGGAACACTGTGTGGTCTGGATGAGGGGAACACTGTGTGGTCTGGATGAGGGAACACTGTGTGGTCTGGATGAGGGGAACACTGTGTGGACGAGGGGAACACTGTGTGGTCTGGAAAAGGGGAACACTGTGTGGTCTGGATGAGGGGAACACTGTGTGGTCTGGATGAGGGGAACACTGTGTGGACGAGGGGAACACTGTGTGGTCTGGATGAGGGGAACACTGTGTGGTCTGGACGAGGGGAACACTGTGTGGTCTGGACGAGGGGAACACTGTGTGGATGAGGGGAACACTGTAGTCAGGTCAGTCTGGTGTAGTCAGCACATACTGTAGTCAGGTCAGCCTGGTGTAGTCAGGTCAGTCTGGTGTAGTCAGGTCAGTCTGGTGTAGTCAGCACAAACTGTAGTCAGGTCAGCCTGATGTAGTCAGGTCAGCCTGATGTAGTCAGGTCAGCCTGGTGTAGTCAGGTCAGTCTGGTGTAGTCAGGTCAGTCTGGTGTAGTCAGGTCAGCCTGGTGTAGTCAGGTCAGTCTGCTGTAGTCAGGTCAGTCTGGTGTAGTCAGGTCACTCTGGTGTAGTCAGGTCAGTCTGGTGTAGTCAGGTCAGCCTGGTGTAGTCAGGTCAGCCTGGTGTAGTCAGGTAAGTCTGGTGCAGTCAGGTCAGCCTGGTGTAGTCAGGTCAGTCTGGTGTAGTCAGGTCAGTCTGGTGTAGTCAGCACATACTGTAGTCAGGTCAGCCTGGTGTAGTCAGGTCAGTCTGATGTAGTCAGGTCAGTCTGGTGTAGTCAGCACAAACTGTAGTCAGGTCAGCCTGGTGTAGTCAGGTCAGCCTGGTGTAGTCAGGTCAGCCTGGTGTAGTCAGCACAAACTGTAGTCAGGTCAGCCTGGTGTAGTCAGGTCAGTCTGGTGTAGTCAGGTCAGCCTGGTGTAGTCAGGCAGTCTGGTGTAGTCAGGTCAGTCTGGTGTAGTCAGCACATACTGTAGTCATGTCAGTCTGGTGTAGTCAGGTCAGCCTGGTGTAGTCAGGTCAGCCTGGTGTAGTCAGGTCAGTCTGGTGTAGTCAGGTCAGTCTGGTGTAGTCAGCACATACTGTAGTCAGGTCAGCCTGGTGTAGTCAGGTCAGTCTGATGTAGTCAGGTCAGTCTGTTGTAGTCAGCACAAACTGTAGTCAGGTCAGCCTGGTGTAGTCAGGTCAGCCTGGTGTAGTCAGGTCAGCCTGGTGTAGTCAGCACAAACTGTAGTCAGGTCAGCCTGGTGTAGTCAGGTCAGACTGGTGTAGTCAGGTCAGTCTGGTGTAGTCAGGTCAGCCTGGTGTAGTCAGCACAAACTGTAGTCATGTCAGTCTGGTGTAGTCAGGTCAGTCTGGTGTAGTCAGGTCAGTCTGGTGTAGTCAGGTCAGTCTGGTGTAGTCAGGTCAGCCTGGTGTAGTCAGGTCAGTCTGGTGTAGTCAGGTCAATCTGGTGTAGTCAGGTCAGTCTGGTGTAGTCATAAGCCTGGTGTAGTCAGCACAAACTGTAGTCAGGTCAGTCTGGTGTAGTCAGGTCAGCCTGGTGTAGTCAGGTCAGTCTGGTGTAGTCAGGTCAGTCTGGTGTAGTCAGGTCAGTCTGGTGTAGTCAGGTCAGTCTGGTGTAGTCAGCACAAACTGTAGTCATGTCAGTCTGGTGTAGTCAGGTCAGTGTGGTGTAGTCAGCACATACTGTAGTCAGGTCAGTCTGGTGTAGTCAGGTCAATCTGGTGTAGTCATGTCAGTATGGTGTAGTCAGGTCAGTCTGGTGTAGTCAGCACAAACTGTAGTCATGTCAGTCTGGTGTAGTCAGGTCAGTCTGGTGTAGTCAGGTCAGTCTGGTGTAGTCAGGTCAGTTTGGTGTAGTCAGCACAAACTGTAGTCAGGTCAGTCTGGTGTAGTCAGGTCAGTATGGTGTAGTCAGGTCAGTCTGGTGTAGTCAGGTCAGTCTGGTGTAGTCAGGTCAATCTGGTGTAGTCAGGTCAGTCTGTTGTAGTCAGGTCAGTCTGGTGTAGTCAGCACAAACTGTAGTCAGGTCAGTCTGGTGTAGTCAGGTCAGTATGGTGTAGTCAGGTCAGTCTGGTGTAGTCAGCACAAACTGTAGTCATGTCAGTCTGGTGTAGTCAGGTCAATCTGGTGTAGTCAGGTCAGTCTGGTGTAGTCAGGTCAGCCTGGTGTAGTCAGGTCAGTCTGGTGTAGTCAGCACAAACTGTAGTCAGGTCAGTCTGGTGTAGTCAGGTCAGTCTGGTGTAGTCAGCACATACTGTAGTCAGGTCAGTCTGGTGTAGTCAGCACATACTGTAGTCAGGTCAGCCTGGTGTAGACAGGTCAGCCTGGTGTAGTCAGGTCAGTCTGGTGTAGTCAGCACAAATTGTAGTCAGGTCAGCCTGGTGTAGACAGGTCAGTCTGGTGTAGTCAGCACAAATTGTAGTCAGGTCAGCCTGGTGTAATCAGGTCAGCCTGGTGTAGTCAGCACATACTGTAGTCAGGTCAGTCTGGTGTAGTCATGTCAGTATGGTGTAGTCAGGTCAGTCTGGTGTAGTCAGCACAAACTGTAGTCATGTCAGTCTGGTGTAGTCAGGTCAGTCTGGTGTAGTCAGGTCAGTCTGGTGTAGTCAGGTCAGTCTGGTGTAGTCAGGTCAGTCTGGTGTAGTCAGGTCAGTTTGGTGTAGTCAGCACAAACTGTAGTCAGGTCAGTCTGGTGTAGTCAGGTCAGTATGGTGTAGTCAGGTCAGTATGGTGTAGTCAGGTCAGTCTGGTGTAGTCAGGTCAATCTGGTGTAGTCAGGTCAGTCTGTTGTAGTCAGGTCAGTCTGGTGTAGTCAGCACAAACTGTAGTCAGGTCAGTCTGGTGTAGTCAGGTCAGTATGGTGTAGTCAGGTCAGTCTGGTGTAGTCAGCACAAACTGTAGTCATGTCAGTCTGGTGTAGTCAGGTCAATCTGGTGTAGTCAGGTCAGTCTGGTGTAGTCAGGTCAGCCTGGTGTAGTCAGGTCAGTCTGGTGTAGTCAGCACAAACTGTAGTCAGGTCAGTCTGGTGTAGTCAGGTCAGTCTGGTGTAGTCAGCACATACTGTAGTCAGGTCAGTCTGGTGTAGTCAGCACATACTGTAGTCAGGTCAGCCTGGTGTAGACAGGTCAGCCTGGTGTAGTCAGGTCAGTCTGGTGTAGTCAGCACAAATTGTAGTCAGGTCAGCCTGGTGTAGACAGGTCAGTCTGGTGTAGTCAGCACAAATTGTAGTCAGGTCAGCCTGGTGTAATCAGGTCAGCCTGGTGTAGTCAGCACATACTGTTGTCAGGTCAGTCTGGTGTAGTCAGGTCAGCCTGGTGTAGTCAGGTCAGCTTGGTGTAGTCAGCACAAACTGTAGTCAGGTCAGTCTGGTGTAGTCAGGTCAGTCTGGTGTAGTCAGGTCAGCCTGGTGTAGTCAGGTCAGCCTGGTGTAGTCAGCACATACTGTAATCAGGTCAGTCTGGTGTAATCAGGTCAGTCTGGTGTAGTCAGCAAAAACTGTAGTCATGTCAGCCTGGTGTAGTCAGGTCAGTCTGGTGTAGTCAGCCTTATGCGTGTTGATAAGCATAGCTTTGCTAATTTAATGGACAATTGGTCAGCTTCCAGGAAGTAGAGTCTGGGGTTATAAATTACACACATGGTTCTTCTAGTCCAGGTGGTGTAGTGTAGTAGAGTCTGGGGTTATAAATTACACACATGGTTCTTCTAGTCCAGGTGGTGTAGTGTAGTAGAGTCTGGGGTTATAAATTACACACATGGTTCTTCTAGTGTAGTTTTACTGCAGCCAAGTACATATTTCCCAAGAATAAGGTATATGCGTTTTCACAGTACATTTCAACTTTTCAAATAAACTCAATCAATTTGTTTCAAAGAAGCACAAGCTGCAAGGCAGATGATGAAATGTTAGCATTAGTCAGTATTGCACAAACCCTGTAAGCAATGTTGTTGTGTGATTTGCAGCATTAGTCAGTATTGCACAAACCCTGTAAGCAATGTTGTTGTGTGATTTGCAGCATTAGTCAGTATTGCACAAACCCTGTAAGCAATGTTCATCATTGTTGGCTTGATAACACAAAAATAAATAAAACAAAATTTGAAAATGCAGTTATATGCAATCTCTTGAAAGGTATAACCGTTATAATGTGGATGTGACAGAATGAAGGGTGTATGTAATATGCATGATTTAGAAATATTAGTGGGATGAAGCTAACATATTTGTATGTATACCAATAACATATCCACTGCTGAAATGTCTGAATTCCAATGTAACCCTACAGGGCAACAGTAAACAGTTGAATAGTTGTTGCCATTATAACATTTGCTGCTACAGGCATCACTATATAGCAACAACATCTTTCAGGCAATTTAGGTTTAAAATATTCAATGAAGTATATTTATGGCATACCTCAGGTTTGTGTCATTAAAACAACGAAAAACTTGACGAAAATTAAACAATTTCTGTGCTGTCCATATTTGTCAGCTAAAATGCAGAATATGCCATTTGGGGGCATCTAGATTTCAAAACTACCCTGCAGCAGACACATATAGATGGGTCAATATTACAGCAGACACATATAGAAACCATGGATCAATATTACAGCAGACACATATAGAAACCATGGATCAATATTACAGCAGACACATATAGAAACCATGGATCATGCAGCATACACACATAGTAACCATGGATCATGCAACATATACACATATTATCCATGGACAATGCAGCATACACACATAGTAACAATGGATCATGCAGCATATACACATAGTATCCATGGATCATGCAGCATACACACATAATATCCATGGATCATGCAGCATATACACATAGTAACCATGGATCATGCAGCATACACACATAGTAACCATGGATCATGCAGCATACACACATAGTATTCATGGATCATGCAGTGTACATACACACATAGTAACCATGGATCATGCAGCATACACACATAGTAACCATGGATCATGCAGCATACACACATAGTAACCATGGATCATGCAGCATACACACATAGTAACCATGGATCATGCAGCATACACACATAGTAACCATGGATCATGCAGCACACACACATAGTAACCATGGATCATGCAGCATACACACATAGTATCCATGGATCATGCAGCATACACATATAGTAACCATGGATCATGCAGCATACACACATAGTAACCATGGATCATGCAGCACACACACATAATAACCATGGACCATGCAGCATACACACATAGTATCCATGGATCATGCAGCATACACACATAATAACCATGGATCATGCAGCACACACACATAATAACCATGGATCATGCAACATACACACATAGTAACCATGGATCATGCAGCATACACACATAGTATCCATGGATCATGCAGCATACACACATAGTATCCATGGATCATGCAGCATACACACATAGTATCCATGGATCATGCAGCATACACACTTAGTATCCATGGATCATGCAGTGTACACACATAGTAACCATGGATCATGCAGCATACACACATAGTAACAATGGATCATGCAGCATACACACATAGTATCCATGGATCATGCAGCATACACACATAGTATCCATGGATCATGCAGCATACACACTTAGTATCCATGGATCATGCAGTGTACACACATAGTAACCATGGATCATGCAGCATACACACATAGTAACCATGGATCATGCAGCACACACACATAATAACCATGGACCATGCAGCATACACACATAGTATCCATGGATCATGCAGCATACACACATAATAACCATGGATCATGCAGCACACACACATAATAACCATGGATCATGCAACATACACACATAGTAACCATGGATCATGCAGCATACACACATAGTATCCATGGATCATGCAGCATACACACATAGTATCCATGGATCATGCAGCATACACACATAGTATCCATGGATCATGCAGCATACACACTTAGTATCCATGGATCATGCAGTGTACACACATAGTAACCATGGATCATGCAGCATACACACATAGTAACCATGGATCATGCAGCATACACACATAGTAACAATGGATCATGCAGCATACACACATAGTAACCATGAATCATGCAGCATATACACATAGTATCCATGGATCATGCAGTGTACACACATAGTAACCATGGATCATGCAGCATACACACATAGTAACCATGGATCATGCAGCATACACACATAGTATCCATGGATCATGCATCATACACACATAGTATCCATGGATCATGCAGCATACACACTTAGTATCCATGGATCATGCAGTGTACATACATATTTCTAATCTTGATTACTAGAAAAATCAACTAAAACCCGCAAACCAAAAATTTATTGGCAACAAGTTCTCGGTAAATCATTAAATTACAGAAAATAGCAACAAACTGATTGGAGCAATTTCGTGAAAAACTACAACAATTTGCAGACAAAAGAGAATCAATGAGATGCTTTGTTTAAACATTTAACTTTATGTGTTTTTTATGATATACTGGTACATAAGGTTTTGTATACAATTTGTATGCTGTTTGACAGTCTAAATGGTGGTAGGAGGGAAATCAATAGTTCAAATATATGTAAGAATTGCTCAGACAATAGATAATAGGAAGATGTTATTGTAGGTAAGCATTTACTTGAGACATTATCATGAATTACACGCTTCAATTACAGCGGTAAAGTAATTAAATAACTTCATGAATGTATGTACTCTGTGCAATGAACGCAAGCGCCGGTAGCCGAACGGTCTAAAGGGTTGATACTAAACTCAAATGAAATGAGCTAGTTCGCATGGGTTCGAATCCTCACTGCTTAAAAATTGCGAAGTTACAAAAATAGAAAGAAAGATTTTTTATTACGATGATATAGATATTTATTTATAAATTATTTCAGTTATATTCTTTATATTTTAAATCAATGTTTCCCGATTCCCATTTTGATGCTAGTAGGCTATGTGTTTTATTTCTTATTTTTTATTTCTTATTTTTATGATATTTTATTTTATTTTTCTACAACACAACTTATACAATTTTACGAACATCATGCAATTTCAAAATTACGATCCATCTTCGCTCGCTGTGTCAGTGGAGCTGCCACACTCATATGCCGAGTCAGTATCCTCTGTATCCAAGCCATGTATGGTAATCACTACCTTAGTCGGCTTTTCTCCGGAGTAGTGATCTGATGCTTGCATCTTGCCAATCAATGAATGTTAATAAAATCGTGCAAAGCACTCTCGCTTTCGTGCTATTTGTAGCATTTTTATAAAATCAAGAAATAATAAAAATAAAATTTTACCTTTTCGGGGATCGAACCCGGGACATCTACCGTCATAATTAGTGGCATTACCGCTGCGCCATCAATCGGATTTGATTAAAACATCAAGTTAGAATGGCCTTATACTGATTGTAACTTCGTATATGACCTAAGGTCAGCCGAATATGCAGATGTCTCAAGTAAATGTGTACGTACAATATTGTGCTGTAATGTTTATATACACATAGTATACAAAGTGTATGCTCAGTATGTGCAGAGGATCAAATCTAATGTTGATATAACTTATATAGAGAGAGAGGACCACATTAGATGTCAGGTAGAGAGTTTGTTTAGATGTCAGGTAGAGAGTTTGTAGGTAGAGAGTTTGTTTAGATGTCAGGTAGAGAGTTTGTAGGTAGAGAGTTTGATTAGATGTCAGGTAGAGAGTTTGTTTAGATGTCAGGTAGAGAGATTGTAGGTAGAGAGTTTGTTTAGATGTCAGGTAGAGAGTTTGTTTAGATGTCAGGTAGAGAGTTTGTTTAGATGTCAGGTAGAGAGTTTGTTTAGATGTCACGTAGAGAGATTGTAGGTAGAGAGTTTGTTTAGATGTCAGGTAGAGAGTTTGTTTAGATGTCAGGTAGAGAGTTTGTTTAGATGTCAGGTAGAGAGTTTGTAGGTAGAGAGTTTGTTTAGATGTCAGGTAGAGAGTTTGTAGGTAGAGAGTTTGTTTAGATGTCAGGTAGAGAGTTTGTAGGTAGAGAGTTTGTTTAGATGTCAGGTAGAGAGTTTGTTTAGATGTCAGGTAGAGAGTTTGTAGGTAACAGTTATTTAGGGTTATCTACGTCTCATGCCAGTATCATGGTATGACTATGTATATAGGTACTATAAGCCCGCCATCTTGGATGTAACACAGGAACTGAACCCACAAGGTACTATAAGCCCGCCATCTTGGTTGTAACACAGGAAATGAACCCACAAGGTACTATAAGCCCGCCATCTTGGTTGTAACCCGGGAACTGAACCCACAAGGTACTATAAGCCCGCCATCTTGGTTGTAACACAGGAACTGAATCCACAAGGTACTATAAGCTCGCCATCTTGGTTGTAACCCGGGAACTGAACCCACAAGGTACTATAAGCCCGCCATCTTGGTTGTAACCTGAGAACTGAACCCACAAGGTACTATAGGCCCGCCATCTTGGATGTAACACAGGAACTGAACCCACAAGGTACTATAAGCCCGCCATCTTGGATGTAACACAGGAACTGAACCCACAAGGTACTATAAGCCCGCCATCTTGGATGTAACACAGGAACTGAACCCACAAGGTACTATAAGCCCGCCATCTTGGATGTAACACAGGAACTGAACCCACAAGGTACTATAAGCCCGCCATCTTGGTTGTAACCCGGGAACTGAACCCACAAGGTACTATAAGCCCGCCATCTTGGTTGTAACCTGGGACTGAACCCACAAGGTACTATAAGCCCTCGATCTTGGTTGTAACTCGGGAACTGAACCCACAAGGTACTATAAGCCCGCCATCTTGGATGTAACCAGGAACTGAACTCACAAGGTACTATAAGCCCGCCCGCCATCTTGGTTGTAAACTGGGAACTGAACCCACAAGGTACTATAAGCCCGCCATCTTGGTTGTAACCCGGGAACTGAACCTACAAGGTACTATAAGCCCGCCATCTTGGTTGTAACCTGGGAACTGAACCCACAAGGTACTATAAGCCCGCCATCTTGGTTGTAACCCGGGAACTGAACCCACAAGGTACTATAAGCCCGCCATCTTGGTAACCAACTGTAACCCGGGAACTGAACCCACAAGGTACTATAAGCCCGCCATCTTGGTTGTAACGAACTGAACCCACAAGGTACTATAAGCCCGCCATCTTGGTTGTAACCTGGGAACTGAACCCACAAGGTACTATAAGCCCGCCATCTTGGTTGTAACCTGGGAACTGAACCCACAAGGTACTATAAGCCCGCCATCTTGGTTGTAACCTGGGAATTGAACCCACAAGGTACTATAAGCCCGCCATCTTGGATGTAACCCGGGAATTGAACCCACAAGGTACTATAAGCCCGCCATCTTGGATGTAACCCGGGAATTGAACCCACAAGGTACTATAAGCCCGCCATCTTGGATGTAACCCGGGAACTGAACCCACAAGGTACTATAAGCCCGCCATCTTGGTTGTAACCTGGGAACTGAACCCACAAGGTACTATAAGCCCTCCATCTTGGTTGTAACCCGGGAACTGAACCCACAAGGTACTATAAGCCCGCCATCTTGGTTGTAACCCGGGAACTGAACCCACAAGCTACTATAAGCCCGCCATCTTGGTTGTAACAAAGAAATGAACCCACAAGGTACTATAAGCCCGCCATCTTGGTTGTAACCCGGGAACTGAACCCACAAGGTACTATAAGCCCGCCATCTTGGTTGTAACCCGGGAACTGAACCCACAAGGTACTATAAGCCTTCCATCTTGGTTGTAACCCGGGAACTGAACCCACAAGGTACTATAAGCCCGCCATCTTGGTTGTAACCCGGGAACTGAACCCACAAAGTACTATAAGTTCTTCATCTTGGTTGTAACCCGGGAACTGAACCCACAAGGTACTATAAGCCCGCCACCTTGGATGTAACCCGGGAACTGAACCCACAAGGTACTATAAGCCCGCCACCTTGGATGTAACCCGGGAACTGAACCCACAAGGTACTATAAGCCCTCCATCTTGGTTGTAACCCGGGAACTGAACCCACAAGGTACTATAAGCCCGCCATCTTGGTTGTAACAAAGAAATGAACCCACAAGGTACTATAAGCCCGCCATCTTGGTTGTAACCCGGGAACTGAACCCACAAGGTACTATAAGCCCGCCATCTTGGTTGTAACCTGGGAACTGAACCCACAAAGTACTATAAGCCCACCAGCCATCTTGGTTGCAACCTGGGAACTGAACCCACAAGGTACTATAAGCCCGCCCGCCATCTTGGTTGTAACCTGGGAACTGAACCCACAAGGTACTATAAGCCCCCCATCTTGGTTGTAACCCGGGAACTGAACCCACAAGGTACTATAAACCCGCCATCTTGGATGTAACCCGGGAACTGAACCCACAAGGTACTATAAGCCCGCCATCTTGGTTGTAACCTGGGAACTGAACCCACAAGGTACTATAAGCCCGCCATCTTGGATGTAACCCGGGAACTGAACCCACAAGGTACTATAAGCCCGCCATCTTGGTTGTAACCTGGGAACTGAACCCACAAAGTACTATAAGCCCGCCAACTTGGTTGTAACCCGGGAACTGAACCCACAAAGTACTATAAGCCCGCCATCTTGGTTGTAACCCGGGAACTGAACCCACAAAGTACTATAAGCCCGCCATCTTGGTTGTAACCCGGGAACTGATCCCACAAGGTACTATAAGCCTGCCATCTTGGTTGTAACCTGGGAACTGAACCCACAAAGTACTATAAGCCCGCCATCTTGGTTGTAACCTGGGAACTGAACCCACAAGGTACTATAAGCCCGCCATCTTGGAGGTAGCACAGGAACTGAACCCACAAGGTACTATAAGCCCGCCATCTTGGTTGTAACCCGGGAACTGAACCCGCAAGGTACTATAAGCCCGCCATCTTGGATGTAGCACAGGAACTGAACCAACAAGGTACTATAAGCACGCCATCTTGGATGTAGCACAGGAACTGAACCCACAAGGTACTATAAGCCCGCCATCTTGGTTGTAACCCAGGAACTGAACCCACAAGGTACTATCAGCCCTCCATCTTGGTTGTAACTCGAGAACTGAACCCACAAGATACTATAAGCTCGCCATCTTGGTTGTAACCCGGGAACTGAACCCACAAGGTACTATAAGCCCGCCATCTTGGTTGTAACCCGGGAACTGAACCCACAAGATACTATAAGCCCGCCATCTTGGTTGTAACCCGGGAACTGAACCCACAAGGTACTATAAGCCCTCCATCTTGGTTGTAACCCGGGAACTGAACCCACAAGGTACTATAAGCCCGCCATCTTGGTTGTAACAAAGAAATGAACCCACAAGGTACTATAAGCCCGCCATCTTGGTTGTAACCCGGGAACTGAACCCACAAGGTACTATAAGCCCGCCATCTTGGTTGTAACAAAGAAATGAACCCACAAAGTACTATAAGCCTGCCATCTTGGTTGTAACCTGGGAACTGAACCCACAAGGTACTATAAGCCCGCCATCTTGGTTGTAACCTGGGAACTGAACCCACAAGGTACTATAAGCCCGCCATCTTTGTTGTAACCCGGGAACTGAACCCACAAAGTACTATAAGCCCACCATCTTGGTTGTAACCTGGGAACTGAACCCACAAAGTACTATAAGCCCGCCATCTTGGTTGTAACCCGGGAACTGAACCCACAAGGTACTATAAGCCCGCCATCTTGGTTGTAACCGGGAACTGAACCCACAAGGTACTATAAGCCCGCCATCTTGGTTGTAACCCGGGAACTGAACCCACAAGGTACTATAAGCCCGCCATCTTGGTTGTAACCCGGGAACTGAACCCACAAGGTACTATAAGCCCGCCATCTTGGTTGTAACCTGGGAACTGAACCCACAAGGTACTATAAGCCCGCCATCTTGGTTGTAACAAAGAAATGAACCCACAAGGTACTATAAGCCGCCATCTTGGTTGTAACCGGGAAATGAACCCACAAGGTACTATAAGCCCGCCATCTTGGTTGTAACCCGGGAACTGAACCCACAAAGTACTATAAGCCCGCCATCTTGGTTGTAACCCGGGAACTGAACCCACAAAGTACTATAAGCCCGCCATCTTGGTTGTAACCGGGAACTGAACCACAAGGTACTATAAGCCCGCCATCTTGGTTGTAACAAAGAAATGAACCCACAAGGTACTATAAGCCCGCCATCTTGGTTGTAACCTGGGAACTGAACCCACAAGGTACTATAAGCCCGCCATCTTGGTTGTAACCCGGGAACTGAACCCACAAGGTACTATAAGCCCTCCATCTTGGTTGTAACCTGGGAACTGAACCCACAAGGTACTATAAGCCCGCCATCTTGGTTGTAACCCGGGAACTGAACCCACAAGGTACTATAAGCCCGCCATCTTGGTTGTAACAAAGAAATGAACCCACAAGGTACTATAAGCCCGCCATCTTGGTTGTAACCCGGGAACTGAACCCACAAGGTACTATAAGCCCTCCATCTTGGTTGTAACCCGGGAACTGAACCCACAAGGTACTATAAGCCCGCCATCTTGGTTGTAACCCGGGAACTGAACCCACAAGGTACTATAAGCCCGCCATCTTGGTTGTAACAAAGAAATGAACCCACAAAGTACTATAAGCCTGCCATCTTGGTTGTAACCTGGGAACTGAACCCACAAGGTACTATAAGCCCACCCGCCATCTTGGTTGTAACCTGGGAACTGAACCCACAAGGTACTATAAGCCCGCCATCTTGGTTGTAACCTGGGAATTGAACCCACAAGGTACTATAAGCCCGCCATCTTGGATGTAACCCGGGAATTGAACCCACAAGGTACTATAAGCCCGCCATCTTGGATGTAACCTGGGAATTGAACCCACAAGGTACTATAAGCCCGCCATCTTGGTTGTAACCCGGGAACTGAACCCACAAAGTACTATAAGCCCTCCATCTTGGTTGTAACCTGGGAACTGAACCCACAAGGTACTATAAGCCCACCGTCTTGGTTGTAACCCGGGAACTGAACCCACAAGGTACTATAAGCCCGCCATCTTGGTTGTAACCCAGGAACTGAACCCACAAGGTACTATAAGCCCGCCATCTTGGATGTAGCACAGGAACTGAACCCACAAGGTACTATAAGCCCGCCCTCCATCTTGAACTGAACCCACAAGATACTATAAGCCCGCCATCTTGGATTTAGCACTGGAACTGAACCCACAAGATACTATAAGCCCGCCATCTTGGTTGTAACCCGGGAACTGAACCCACAAGATACTATAAGCCCGCCATCTTGGTTGTAACCCGGGAACTGAACCCACAAGGTACTATAAGCCCGCCATCTTGGTTGTAACCCGGGAACTGAACCCACAAGGTACTATAAGCCCGCCATCTTGGAGGTAGCACAGGAACTGAACCCACAAAGTACTATAAGCCCGCCATCTTGGTTGTAACCCGGGAACTGAACCCACAAGGTACTATAAGCCCGCCATCTTGGTTGTAACACAGGAACTGAACCCACAAGGTACTATAAGCCCGCCATCTTGGATGTAACCCGGGAACTGAACCCACAAGGTACTATATGCCCGCCATCTTGGATGTAACCCGGGAACTGAACCCACAAGGTACTATATGCCGCCATCTTGGTTGTAACCCAGGAACTGAACCCACAAGGTACTATAAGCCCGCCATCTTGGTTGTAACCCAGGAACTGAACCCACAAGGTACTATAAGCCCGCCATCTTGGTTGTAACCTGGGAACTGAACCCACAAGGTACTATAAGCCCGCCATCTTGGTTGTAACCCGGGAACTGAACCCACAAGGTACTATAAGCCCGCCATCTTGGTTGTAACCCGGGAACTGAACCCACAAGGTACTATAAGCCCTCCATCTTGGTTGTAACCCGGGAACTGAACCCACAAGGTACTATAAGCCCGCCATCTTGGATGTAACCCGGGAAATGAACCCACAAGGTACTATAAGCCCGCCATCTTGGTTGTAACCCGGGAACTGAACCCACAAGGTACTATAAGCCCTCCATCTTGGTTGTAACCCGGGAACTGAACCCACAAGGTACTATAAGCCCGCCATCTTGGATGTAACCCGGGAAATGAACCCACAAGGTACTATAAGCCCGCCATCTTGGTTGTAACCCGGGAACTGAACCCACAAGGTACTATAAGCCCTCCATCTTGGTTGTAACCCGGGAACTGAACCCACAAGGTACTATAAGCCCGCCATCTTGGATGTAACCCGGGAAATGAACCCACAAGGTACTATAAGCCCGCCATCTTGGTTGTAACCCGGGAACTGAACCCACAAGGTACTATAAGCCCTCCATCTTGGTTGTAACCCGGGAACTGAACCCACAAAGTACTATAAGCCCGCCATCTTGGTTGTAACCTGGAATGAACCACAAGTACTATAAGCCGCCATCTTGGTTGTAACCCGGGAACTGAACCCACAAGGTACTATAAGCCCTCCATCTTGGTTGTAACCGGGAACTGAACCCACAAGGTACTATAAGCCCGCCATCTTGGTTGTAACCGGGAACTGAACCCACAAGGTACTATAAGCCCGCCATCTTGGTTGTAACCCGGGAACTGAACCCACAAGGTACTATAAGCCCGCCATCTTGGTTGTAACCGGGAACTGAACCCACAAGGTACTATAAGCCCGCCATCTTGGTTGTAACCTGGGAACTGAACCCACAAGGTACTATAAGCCCGCCATCTTGGTTGTAACCCGGGAACTGAACCCACAAGGTACTATAAGCCCACCATCTTGGTTGTAACCCGGGAACTGAACCCACAAAGTACTATAAGCCCGCCATCTTGGTTGTAACCCGGGAACTGAACCCACAAGGTACTATAAGCCCGCCATCTTGGTTGTAACCCGGGAACTGAACCCACAAGGTACTATAAGCCCGCCATCTTGGTTGTAACCCGGGAACTGAACCCACAAGGTACTATAAGCCCGCCATCTTGGTTGTAACCCGGGAACTGAACCCACAAGGTACTATAAGCCCCCATCTTGGATGTAACACAGGAACTGAACCCACAAGGTACTATAAGCCCGCCATCTTGGATGTAACCAGGAACTGAACCCACAAGGTACTATAAGCCCGCCACTGAACTGAACCCACAAGGTACTATAAGCCCGCCATCTTGGTTTAACCGGAACTGAACCCACAAGGTACTATAAGCCCGCCATCTTGGTTGTAACCCGGGAACTGAACCCACAAGTACTATAAGCCCGCCATCTTGGTTGTAACCGGGAACTGAACCCACAAGGTACTATAAGCCCGCCATCTTGGTTGTAACCGGGAACTGAACCCACAAGGTACTATAAGCCCGCCATCTTGGTTGTAACACAGGAACTGAACCCACAAGGTACTATAAGCCCGCCATCTTGGTTGTAACCAGGAACTGAACCCACAAGGTACTATAAGCCCGCCATCTTGGTTGTAACACAGGAACTGAACCCACAAGGTACTATAAGCCCGCCATCTTGGATGTAACCCGGGAACTGAACCCACAAGGTACTATAAGCCCGCCATCTTGGATGTAACCCGGGAACTGAACCCACAAGGTACTATAAGCCCGCCATCTTGGTTGTAACCCGGGAACTGAACCCACAAGGTACTATAAGCCCGCCATCTTGGTTGTAACCCAGGAACTGAACCCACAAGGTACTATAAGCCCGCCATCTTGGTTGTACCGGAACTGAACCCACAGGTACTATAAGCCCGCCATCTGTGTAACCCGGGAACTGAACCCACAAGGTACTATAAGCCCGCCATCTTGGTTGTAACCCGGGAACTGAACCCACAAGGTACTATAAGCCCGCCATCTTGGTTGTAACCCGGGAACTGAACCCACAAGGTACTATAAGCCCGCCATCTTGGTTGTAACCGGGAACTGAACCCACAAGGTACTATAAGCCCGCCATCTTGGTTGTAACCGGGAACTGAACCCACAAGGTACTATAAGCCCGCCATCTTGGTTGTAACCCGGGAACTGAACCCACAAGGTACTATAAGCCCGCCATCTTGGATGTAACCCGGGAACTGAACCCACAAGGTACTATAAGCCCGCCATCTTGGTTGTAACCTGGGAACTGAACCCACAAGGTACTATAAGCCCGCCATCTTGGTTGTAACAAAGAAATGAACCCACAAGGTACTATAAGCCCGCCATCTTGGTTGTAACCCGGGAACTGAACCCACAAGGTACTATAAGCCCGCCATCTTGGTTGTAACCTGGGAACTGAACCCACAAAGTACTATAAGCACGCCATCTTGGTTGTAACCCGGGAACTGAACCCACAAAGTACTATAAGCCCACCATCTTGGTTGTAACCTGGGAACTGAACCCACAAAGTACTATAAGCCCGCAATTTTGGTTGTAACCCGGGAACTGAACCCACAAAGTACTATAAGCCCTCCATCTTGGTTGTAACCTGGGAACTGAACCCACAAGGTACTATAAGCCCGCCATCTTGGTTGTAACCCGGGAACTGAACCCACAAGGTACTATAAGCCCTCCATCTTGGTTGTAACCCGGGAACTGAACCCACAAGGTACTATAAGCCCGCCATCTTGGTTGTAACACAGGAACTGAACCCACAAAGTACTATAAGCCTGCCATCTTGGTTGTAACAAAGAAATGAACCCACAAAGTACTATAAGCCTGCCATCTTGGTTGTAACCTGGGAACTGAACCCACAAGGTACTATAAGCCCGCCATCTTGGTTGTAACAAAGAAATGAACCCACAAAGTACTATAAGCCCGCCATCTTGGTTGTAACCTGGGAACTGAACCCACAAGGTACTATAAGCCCGCCATCTTGGTTGTAACCTGGGAACTGAACCCACAAGGTACTATAAGCCCACCGTCTTGGTTGTAACCCGGGAACTGAACCCACAAGGTACTATAAGCCCGCCATCTTGGAGGTAGCACAGGAACTGAACCCACAAGGTACTATAAGCCCGCCATCTTGGTTGTAACCCAGGAACTGAACCCACAAGGTACTATAAGCCCGCCATCTTGAATGTAGCACAGGAACTGAACCCACAAGATACTATAAGCCCGCCATCTTGGATTTAGCACTGGAACTGAACCCACAAGGTACTATAAGCCTGCCATCTTGGTTGTAACCCAGGAAATGAACCCACAAGGTACTATAAGCCCGCCATCTTGGATGTAACACAGGAACTGAACCCACAAGGTACTATAAGCCCGCCCGCCAACTTGGATGTAACACAGGAACTGAACCCACAAGGTACTATAAGCCCGCCATCTTGGTTGTAACAAAGAAATGAACCCACATGGTACTATAAGCCCGCCATCTTGGTTGTAACCCGGGAACTGAACCCACAAGGTACTATAAGCCCGCCATCTTGGTTGTAACCTGGGA
>CM026387.1:639866-719088 GCA_014843695.1 Archivesica marissinica
TGTTTTGGTGTGGAGGATAATAAACTTATCTACTACTACTTTGTATCTGTTTTGGTGGGGATAAATAAACTTATCTACTACTACTTTGTATCTGTTTTGGTGGGGAGGATAAATAAACTTATCTACTACTACTTTGTATCTGTTTTGGTGGGGAGGATAAATAAACTTATCTACTGCTACTTTGTATCTGTTTTGGTGGGGAGGATAAATAAACTTATCTACTACTACTTTGTATCTGTTTTGGCAGGGAGGATAAATAAACTTATCTACTGCTACTTTGTATCTGTTTTGGTGGGGAGGATAAATAAACTTATCTACTGCTACTTTGTATCTGTTTTGGCAGGGAGGATAAATAAACTTATCTACTGCTACTTTGTATCTGTTTTGGTGGGGAGGATAAATAAACTTATCTACTGCTACTTTGTATCTGTTTTGGCAGGGAGGATAAATAAACTTATCTACTGCTACTTTGTATCTGTTTTGGTGTGGAGGATAAATAAACTTATCTACTGCTACTTTGTATCTGTTTTGGTGGGGAGGATAAATAAACTTATCTACTGCTACTTTGTATCTGTTTTGGTGTGGAGGATAAATAAACTTATCTACTACTACTTTGTATCTGTTTTGGTGGGGAGGATAAATAAACTTATCTACTGCTACTTTGTATCTGTTTTGGTGGGGAGGATAAATAAACTTATCTACTGCTACTTTGTATCTGTTTTGGTGGGGAGGATAAATAAACTTATCTACTGCTACTTTGTATCTGTTTTGGTGGGGAGGATAAATAAACTTATCTACTGCTACTTTGTATCTGTTTTGGTGGGGAGGATAAATAAACTTATCTACTGCTACTTTGTATCTGTTTTGGTGGGGAGGATAAATAAACTTATCTACTGCTACTTTGTATCTGTTTTGGCAGGGAGGATAAATAAACTTATCTACTACTACTTTGTATCTGTTTTGGCAGGGAGGATAAATAAACTTATCTACTACTACTTTGTATCTGTTTTGGCAGGGAGGATAAATAAACTTATCTACTGCTACTTTGTATCTGTTTTGGTGGGGAGGATAAATAAACTTATCTACTGCTACTTTGTATCTGTTTTGGTGGGGAGGATAAATAAACTTATCTACTACTACTTTGTATCTGTTTTGGCAGGGAGGATAAATAAACTTATCTACTGCTACTTTGTATCTGTTTTGGTGGGGAGGATAAATAAACTTATCTACTACTACTTTGTATCTGTTTTGGCAGGGAGGATAAATAAACTTATCTACTGCTACTTTGTATCTGTTTTGGTGGGGAGGATAAATAAACTTATCTACTGCTACTTTGTATCTGTTTTGGTGTGGAGGATAAATAAACTTATCTACTGCTACTTTGTATCTGTTTTGGTGTGGAGGATAAATAAACTTATCTACTGCTACTTTGTATCTGTTTTGGCAGGGAGGATAAATAAACTTATCTACTGCTACTTTGTATCTGTTTTGGTGTCGAGGATAAATAAACTTATCTACTGCTACTTTGTATCTGTTTTGGCAGGGAGGTAAATAAACTTTCTACTACTACTTTGTATCTGTTTTGGTGGGGAGGATAAATAAACTTATCTACTATACTTTGTATCTGTTTTGGCAGGGAGGATAAATAAACTTATCTACTGCTACTTTGTATCTGTTTTGGCAGGGAGGATAAATAAACTTATCTACTACTACTTTGTATCTGTTTTGGTGGGGAGGATAAATAAACTTATCTACTGCTACTTTGTATCTGTTTTGGTGGGGAGGATAAATAAACTTATCTACTGCTACTTTGTATCTGTTTTGGTGGGGAGGATAAATAAACTTATCTACTGCTACTTTGTATCTGTTTTGGTGGGGAGGATAAATAAACTTATCTACTACTACTTTGTATCTGTTTTGGTGGGGAGGATAAATAAACTTATCTACTACTACTTTGTATCTGTTTTGGCAGGGAGGATAAATAAACTTATCTACTGCTACTTTGTATCTGTTTTGGTGGGGAGGATAAATAAACTTATCTACTACTACTTTGTATCTGTTTTGGCAGGGAGGATAAATAAACTTATCTACTGCTACTTTGTATCTGTTTTGGTGGGGAGGATAAATAAACTTATCTACTACTACTTTGTATCTGTTTTGGCAGGGAGGATAAATAAACTTATCTACTGCTACTTTGTATCTGTTTTGGTGGGGATAAATAAACTTATCTACTGCTACTTTGTATCTGTTTTGGCAGGGAGGATAAATAAACTTATCTACTACTACTTTGTATCTGTTTTGGCAGGGAGGATAAATAAACTTATCTACTGCTACTTTGTATCTGTTTTGGTGGGGAGGATAAATAAACTTATCTACTGCTACTTTGTATCTGTTTTGGTGGGGAGGATAAATAAACTTATCTACTGCTACTTTGTATCTGTTTTGGTGGGGAGGATAAATAAACTTATCTACTACTACTTTGTATCTGTTTTGGCATGGAGGATAAATAAACTTATCTACTACTACTTTGTATCTGTTTTGGTGGGGGGATAAATAAACTTATCTACTGTACTTTGTATCTGTTTGGCAGGGAGGATAAATAAACTTATCTACTGCTACTTTGTATCTGTTTTGGTGGGGAGGATAAATAAACTTATCTACTACTACTTTGTATCTGTTTTGGCAGGGGAGGATAAATAAACTTATCTACTGCTACTTTGTATCTGTTTTGGCATGGAGGATAAATAAACTTATCTACTACTACTTTGTATCTGTTTTGGTGTGGAGGATAAATAAACTTATCTACTGCTACTTTGTATCTGTTTTGGTGTGGAGGATAAATAAACTTATCTACTGCTACTTTGTATCTGTTTGGCAGGGAGTAAACTAAAATTGGTTAATTACATGTAGGTTACAGAGTTACTGATCTTTGATATACTAATGGTAGTATTACTAAATGTTCCATTCATCACAAAGTATTCATGATTCATCACAAAGTATTCATGATTCATCATACAGTATTCATGATTCATCACACAGTATTCATGATTCATCACAAAGTATCACACAATATTCATGATTCATCACAATGTATCACACAGTATTCATGATTCATCACAAAGTATTCATGATTCATCACAAAGTATCACACAGTATTCATGATTCATCACAAAGTATTCATGATTCATCACAAAGTATCACACAGTATTCATGATTCATCACACAGTATTCATGATTCATCACAAAGTATTCATGATTCATCACAAAGTATCACACAGTATTCATGATTCATCACAAAGTATTCATGATTCATCACAAAGTATCACACAGTATTCATGATTCATCACAAAGTATCACACAGTATTCATGATTCATCACAAAGTATCACACAGTATTCATGATTCATCACAAAGTATCACACAGTACTCATGATTCATCACAAAGTATCACACAGTATTCATCACAAAGTATTCATGATTCACAACAAAGTATTCATTATTTTACAATAAATGGCAATAGAACAATAATGTTATGGATAACAAGTTATTGTGAAAACTATACAGAGCATAAATTTAGCTTAATACTGATCTTAAGGAACTTAGTCTTATCTCCTTAACCCTTTGAACCATATAGTCCCAATGGATACAAGTATAGTAGACACTGTGGATACATGGAATATGTTGCAGGTGTACCCATGGATACAAGTATAGTAGACACTGTGGATACATGGAATATGTTGCAGGTGTTCCCATGGATAAAAGTATAGTAGACACTGTGGATACATGGAGTATGTTGCAGGTGTACCCATGGATACAAGTATAGTAAACACTGTGGATACATGGAATATGTTGCAGGTGTTCCCATGGATAAAAGTATAGTAGACACTGTGGATACATGGAGTATGTTGCAGGTGTCCCCATGGATACAAGTATAGTAGACACTGTGGATACATGGAGTATGTTGCAGGTGTACCCATGGATACAAGTATAGTAGACACTGTGGATACATGGAATATGTTGCAGGTGTACCCATGGATACAAGTATAGTAGACACTGTGGATACATGGAATATGTTTCAGGTCCCATATCTCAACAACATTCAGGTGAATCCTCATGACATGTTGAGGATCTGTACATAAATGGATATTGTCACTATTCTACTATTTACACCTGTCATATTCCTCATATTACCTGTGTAACAGGTGACACAATTACAGGTAAGTCATATTTTTGTACACAACTCAATAACATTTTGAAATAATAAACAAGTATTGATTTACTAATGTGAAGTTGTGTTTTGTTATGATTGGCCCATACTTTCCTCCATATTTGACCAGTTTCTGCTAATTACAGGTGATCCAGGTAGCGAATAAAAACCCTTTGATCTTCACAAAATACACATTTGTTTTTCTTATTTCAAACAAAATATGGTGGTTACAAGAATTGCAATATCTCATCATGTTGTTGACAGATCAAGGATAGGATATTGGGTCCTAATGATATACAATAGTAAAAATGACCATTGTCACCTGAATAAGGTGACACAGCTACAACATCAGGTGGGTGGGGTACTTTTGTTTTGAATGTTGGTCCCATTTTTGTGTGTCATTTGGTCATAGGATGCTGTCATAGGTATGTTTCTTTTACCTGTGGCTCATCACTGGATCTTCCGTCACTTTCTTCCACATTTTCGGTGTCATTTTCCGATTCAAAATCACTGTCATTGCCATAATTATCATCAGCTAACACTGCCGGTTTATAGCTAAATCTGCTGGTCTAGCTAAATCTGCTGTCTATAGCTAAATCTGCTGGTCTAGCTAAATCTGCTGCCTATAGCTAAATCTGCTGGTCTAGCTAAATCTGCTGCCTATAGCTAAATCTGCTGGTCTAGCTAAATCTGCTGCCCATAGCTAAATCTGCTGTCCATAGCTAAATCTGCTGGTCTAGCTAAATCTGCTGCCTATAGCTAAATCTGCTGGTCTAGCTAAATCTGCTGCCTATAGCTAAATCTGCTGCCTATAGCTAAATCTGCTGCCTATAGCTAATTCTGCTGCCTATAGCTAAATCTGCTGCCTATAGCTAAATCTGCTGCCTATAGCTAAATCTGCTGCCTATAGCTAAATCTGCTGTCCATAGCTAACACTGTCGGTTTCTAGCTAAATCTGCTGCCTATAGCTAAATCTGCTGTCCATAGCTAACACTGTCGGTTTCTAGCTCAATCTGTTGTCTCTAGCTAACACTGCCGTTTTCAAGCTAAAATCTGCTGGTCTAGCTAAATCTGCTGTCTCTAGCTAACACTGCCGGCCTAGCTAAATCTGCTGTCTATAGCTAAATCTGCTATCTCTAGCTAACACTGGCGGTTTCTAGCTAAATTTGCCGGTCTAGCTAAATCTGCTGTCTATAGCTAAATCTGCTGTCTATAGCTAAATCTGCTGTCTCTAGCTAACACTGCCGGTTTCTAGCTAAATTTGCCGGTCTAGCTAAATCTGCTGTCTATAGCTGACACTGTCGGTTTCTAGCTAAATCTGCCGTCTCTAGCTAACACTGTCGGTTTCTAGCTAAATATGCCGTCTCTAGCTAACACTGTCAGTTTCTAGCTAAATCTGCTGTCTCTAGCTAAATCTGCTGTATATAGCTAAATCTGCTGTCTATAGCTAACACTGTAAGTTTCTAGCTAAATCTGCTGTCAATAGCTAAATCTGCTGTCAATAGCTAAATCTGCTGTATATAGCTGAATCTGCTGTATATAGCTGAATCTGCTGTCTATAGCTAACACTGTCAGTTTCTAGCTAAATCTGCTGTCTCTAGCTAACACTGCCAGCTTCTAGCTAAATTCTGCTGTCTATAGCTAAATCTGCTGTCTCTAGCTAACATTGCCGGTTTCTAGCTAAATCTGCCGTCTATAGCTAAATCTGCCGTCTCTAGCTAACACTGTCGGTTTCTAGCTAAATCTGCCAGTCTAGCTAACACTGTCGGTTTCTAGCTAAATCTGCCATCTCTAGCTAACACTGTCAGTTTGTAGCTAAATCTGCTGTCTCTAGCTAACACTGTCTGTTTCTAGCTAAATCTGCCGTCTCTAGCTAACACTGTCGGTTTCTAGCTAAATCTGCCGTCTCTAGCTAACACTGTCGGTTTCTAGCTAAATCTGCCGTCTCTAGCTAACACTGTCGGTTTCTAGCTAAATATGCCGTCTCTAGCTAACACTGTCTATGGAATCAAAAATCACTGTCATTGCCATAATTATCTTTGTTCCAACCCTCTTCGTCATCACAGAATACCTGCGCTAACACCTGTTCAACTGACAGACGATTTCCACTCATTTTCAACGATTTTTGACCACTGACGATCTGTTACATATCAACCAGATATCGCCATAACCAGTGCTAGCAACTCGCTTGCCCAACAGATATACCGAAAATTTGCTAAAAGCCCCATACTGATCGATAACAATATGTTTCCGTAACAAGGCCGCCATTGATAAACATCATGTGACCGGAACTATAAGCAAGCGCTTGTCGGACCAAGATCACTTCCTCTTTTCTTCGGTACATTGTATGAACAACACGTGTTTTCACGTCTGGGAAGTTTGTATACGTTACTGAAGGTTCTCTTGCCTAACGGTTACTGAATTGCTAAATTATTATTATTATTATTCACTCTTTGTCTAGTATTACTTATGACCATGCATTCTTTGTGTTGTATTGTTGTTCGTTGTATTGCATACTTCTTTTAGTTGTGTGCCACCATGTCTCTTTCCAGGAAGTGCCCTGGTAACGGGGACCGGGGGTGTGCTAAGTTCCTCCCTAATTGGGATGTTCATCCTCTGTGCAGGGACTGCCGTTCCTGCACACAGGAGTCTACATGCGAGGTATGTATAGAGTGGTCTGGTACTCTATGGTCTAAACACCAGAAAGCACTAGACAGGGCCACGGTAAAAAAGGCGGCTGTATCTAGGAGTCTCTCCGCCGAGGACTCTAGGGTCCCGGGTCACACAACTGTAGCTAATAACTCAGTTAGACTCGGTGATTCCGCTGATGCAGTTGCTTCACAGGCTCTTCTTGAGCCTAGGAGCCGTGGGCCCAGCGCTAGCTGTGGGGTTCGATCTCCTACCCGGAGATCTACTCCACACAGGGCGACTTCACCACGCCGGAGGAGTAAGGCTCATACCCTTTCTTCACCTGGTACCTCTGGTACTGACAGTGACTCTTCCGGGAGCCATAGTGGTGGTTTCAGTCGCTCACCTAGTGCAGGTAGTAAGCGTTCTTTGTCGAGGCATAGATCGCGAAGCTACCGTAGCCATGGTCGTCGTTCACATTCTCACGAGCGTGATAGACGCCATAGGTCAAGCCATCGACCTACACATGGCCGTAGGGATGACTCGTCGTATCGCCACAGGCATCGACATGATCATTCTATTGGCCGTTCTAGATCTCGCAGCAGGTCTAGGACTCACTATCCTAGAGGACATACGTCTTCACCGTCTAGCACTCCCTTTTCAGGGTTTTCGGCTGTAGACAAGGATAGAAGAGTTCCAGATCTGCGCAGGCTGAACAGTGATCAACTGACGACTTTGTCTCAGTTGATCGGGTTGGTTCATGCCAACAGTGACACATCAGAGGTCTTGCAAACCAGACCTTCTGTTGTCTCCGCCACGGTCCCTGATCCTGATCCCTACGACGTAGAGGTGTCAGAATCATACCCCACGGTTAAGCTAGGCTTGGGTCCCTTGGCTTCTCAGGAAGCTAGGGATACCCATGGCCCATCGGTCTATGTGACTAGCCAGGGGGCCTTGGGCTCCATGGCTAGCCTTGGCTCCATGGCTAGCCATGGCCCCATGGCTACCACAGTTGACCATGGGACAATGCTAGACCACGGCACGATGGATTCTATTACCATTCACCCCGACCCTGGGGAGACTATTGGTAATGATTCCGAGGTGGATGAGGTGGAAGAGAACAGACTTCCACCCACCTATGACGAAGCCATTGGTATGCTTCGAGACCGGCTTGGCACTACCAT
Source organism: Archivesica marissinica (assembly GCA_014843695.1). Lineage (NCBI taxonomy): Eukaryota > Metazoa > Mollusca > Bivalvia > Venerida > Vesicomyidae > Archivesica > Archivesica marissinica. The sequence goes on from CM026387.1 coordinate 647,885, forward strand.
CTGCCCTCCTTTGCCTATTCCAAGGGTCAAAGTTGGCGCCTCTGCCTTGGACTTTTTCAAGGCCAACCAGCCGTCACCACCTGCGTCAGCGCTCCCTCAGTGTAGGAGAGTGCAGACGTGTCTGGAAGATCTTACTTCCAGAATTCAGGGTGAGGGAGTAGTGCAGGGCAAGGCCTTGCCTTTTCTCCCAAAAGCCTTACCAGTCAGGAAATTTCCATCACTTAGCAAACCAAAGGTTTTTCAACCTCATTCGTATGAGGTCCAAGAACCTCTGCTTGTGATCGAGCCTCCTCCCATCAATCCTTCTTTCCGAGAAGTAGTAAAGCAGGGTAGTTCTCTTCCTACTTCTCAGGTAGTCACCTTTTCGACTCTTGAGGGATGGGAGCGATTGGCACGAGCTGGGATTCAGACAGTCTCGCATTCAGAACTGTTTCTGTGCGGGGTTTTGTCTGCTCTCTCTAAGCCTCCTTCAGAGGAAAGGCAACAAGAGATTACTAAGTATCTACAGGTGATGGCAACTGCCCAGTCCCACACCTTGGAGATACTGACCCGGCTTGCAGCTGGACCCACTCTCGCTAGGAGAGATGCGTATTTGTCTAAATCTTGTTTAGACGAGTCGGTCAAATCCTCCCTGCGTGTGCAGCCCATTGAGTGTCACACTCTATTTGGGCCGCAATTACTTGGCGCTGTTCAGTCTTACAAGGACGACATTGCGCACAAGTCATTGCAGAGGGCAGCTGCTGCGCCGGTACCTAAGCCAAGGGTGTCTAAGTCCAAGGTTAATCCTTCTATTCACCCTGTGGCCAAGGTATCGACCGTCACACGGGCAGTGTCCCTCCTTTGCCAAGTCTGGCTGTATCTAAGCCTACTTTTAAAAAGAAGGCTAGCCAGGCGAAGCGTGGGCGGAAGGGTAGTCAGAGATAGGGATGCCCACTCCGTCTCCCAGGCCTCAGTGCAACCTTTGACCATACTCAATGGCATCAGGTTGCCCATTCCAAAACCGGAAATTCCCACTGGTGGAAGGCTTCGGTTTTTCTCCAAGGCCTGGGAGAAAATAACTTCGGATGCATGGACACGTTCAGTGATCCGGAGTGGGTATCGAATTCAGTTTCGTGTCCGTCCCAGACTTCGAAGACTACCCCTGAGTCATATGGAAACCACCCCGTCGAACCAGGAGAAGCTTCGGGTTCTCCAGAACGAGATAAAGGCCATGCTTCGGAAACAAGCCATAGAACGGGTAACCAATCGGCACAACCCGTCAGGCTTTTTCAGCAGGCTATTTCTTGTTCGCAAGAAGAAGGGAGGTTGGCGACCCATTATCGACCTTTCCCAATTGAACAGGTCGATATTGTCCCCACACTTCAAGATGGAGACTTTAGAAAAAGTCAGACTATCTTTGAACCAGGGAGACTGGGTCACGTCTTTGGACCTGAAGGATGCCTACTTCCATATAGCTATCCACCCCAGGTCCAGACGCTACCGTCGATTTGCGTTTCAAGGGGTGGTGTACCAGTTTCGGGCTCTTCCATTCGGCCTTTGTATGGCTCCCTATGTGTTCACTCGAGTAGTGAAGGCCATGCTCCGCTTTATTCATCTGCGGGGCATTCGGCTGCACGCTTACCTGGACGATTGGCTTCAGCCTGCCAACTCCAAGGAATTGGCTACAACCCACATGCGAATAGTCATGTCACATACTCTTCGCATGGGGTTCATTCCCAATTGGGAAAAGTCAGAGCTGGAACCGACACAGGTATTTGTGTTCCTGGGAGCTCGGTTCAACCTCTCTCAGGGGTTGATAGGGCCGTCCTTGGATCGTATTGCACAGATCCGAGGTTCGATAATGTCAATGCAACAAGCACATGTTGCTTCAGCACGGACATTACACGGCCTTCTAGGTCAGATGGAGTCTCTGGCACGACTTATGCCACAGGGACGTGCGCGGAAACGCCTCCTGCAATGGGAGACCAAGTCCCGGTGGTCACAGGAGTCAGACTCGTGGGACCGAACAATTGCATTAGGTCAATGGTTCCGGTCTGCGGTCTCTCAGTGGCTGGATCAGGAGTTTCTGTACTCCATGGTTCCCCTCCATCCACCAGTTCCAGACATCCATCTGTTTACGGATGCCAGCCTCATCGGTTGGGGAGCCCACCTGGAAGACCAGGTGGCGTCCGGCAAATGGTCGGTGTATTGGCGCCATTGCCATATCAATACACTCGAACTACGAGCAGTGTTTCTGGCGCTGAAACAGTTCGTCAGTGTGGTAGAAGGCCGATGTGTGCTTGTAGCAACGGACAATACCACAGTGGCGTCATATGTGAACAAGGAGGGGGGATCACGGTCCAGGAAACTTTGTCTTCTGACGATCAAGATCTTGACCTGGTGTGCCAATCACTCTGTCACACTGAGAGCTCGTTTCCTTCCGGGGAAACTGAACATTCTCTCGCAGACAGTCTCTCGTGCCAGGGCGGGATAGTGCATACGGAATGGACTCTGCATGCGGGCGTTCTCAAACACGTTTTCAGTTGCTTGGGGACACCGCATGTCGACCTGTTCGCCACCAGGTTGAACCACCAGCTTCCGACGTACGTCTCCCCAGTTCCCGACTCGTTGGCTCTGGGGGTAGACTCTTTGAGCATGACTTGGGAGGGCATGCACGCTTACGCATTCCCCCCTTTTCCGCTGCTGTCTCGGGTGATACTCAAGATCAACACAGAGTTGTGTCTGGTGTTATTAATTGCTCCACTTTGGCCGGGCCAGCCGTGGTTTAGTCTTCTGTTGTCACTTCTGGTGGAAATCCCCATCTGTCTTCCACACAGGAGCGACCTATTGTGTCAACCTCGGTCTCGGTTGTACCATGCCAATCCGGCCATGCTCCATCTGCATGCATTCGTTCTATGTATGCAAGAGAAGGGCTTTTCTGAACAGGTTGCCAAGCGAGTCTGTTCATCCAAACGCACCTCCACCAACTCAGTTTATGGGTATAGGTGGAAAGTGTGGCTGGATTGGTGTGTCGGACGGCAAGTGGATCCCTTCAGTCCTTCAGTAAACTTACTTGCTGAATTTCTCATATATTTATTTGAGGTGAGGAATCTTACGCCAGTAGCAATTAAAGGCTATAGGTCGGCTATTGCTACTACGCTTAGGCATTTCTCGGACATTAACTACAGTAACCAGCCTGTAATATCTAATGTTATCAGGAGTTTGGAACTGGAGAAACCTAAGGTTTCTTCTCCAGTTCTGAAATGGAATCTTCCATTGGTTCTGGGTGTCTTGTCCAAACCTCCCTTTGAAACTTTAACTTCTTGTTCGTTAAAGTTTCTGACTTTTAAGACAGTATTTCTTATTGCCTTAGCGTCTGGTCGCAGGCGGAGTGAGATTCACGCTTTATCAGCCGACGAAGCATGTGTTAATTTCACACACGACGAGTCGGCTGTTGAGTTGCATATCTATCCGGGGTTTCTTGCTAAGAATCAACTTCCGTCTGTGGCTCACACCAGTATTACTATACCAGCCCTTCCCCGTGATACTGACGACAGTGCCGTTCAGCTTTGTCCTGTCAGAGCCCTCAAAGCATATCTTAAGAGGGTGTCTCACATACGGAAGGGTCGCCATAGACTATTCATCTCCTTTCGTCATAACTGGACAAAGGAGGTGTCGGCGTCTACTATTTCCCGTTGGATTGTAGAGACGATTAAGTTCGCCTACAGTCTCTCCGGGGAGCAGGAATCATGTCCTGACCATGTCAATGCCCATGAAGTTAGGGCTCTGTCTACGTCATGGGCATGGCTCAATAATGTCCCCTTAGAGAAGGTTTTAAGGGCAGGTTATTGGAGTTCAGAGAGCTCGTTTATACGGTTTTATTTACGGAACACATTGCCACATGCACGTGGTTTGTTTGCCTTGGGTCCCATAGTGGCTGCCCAGTCTGTTATCACCTCTCGTTCAGTTTCGTCCGATTAGGTGCGTGTTCTCTATTTTAACCGTTATGTAGCCTAACATTATGTGCTTCAGCTTATTGTATGTATTCACGTTCGCCGTTCGGTCGTACGTTTTGCTTACAAACGTTTTTGGCTGTGCCAAGGGACTTACGTCCTAGGTAATGTTCTGGCTTCTTGTACCGTCTGGTTAACTGGAAGTACGTTAATTGACCAGTCGTCCGGGGCCTTCACGCTATAAGCTCTGTTGATGACCGTTAGCTGACATTTAGCGGGTGAGCTATAGTTCCTATATCATGCTTCAGCTATGTAGGTTCGTTTCTTGTCCGTATTTCGTCCCACCTCATTCAGTTATAATCAGCACTGGTTATGGCGATATCTGGTTGATATGTAACAGATCTTTAAAAATTGTGTTAACACGTAATTTTTATATCTGTAAATATACAAACCAGATATCGGCATAAACTAAATTCCCACCCCACTAGGCCGCTATGTCCATGTATTAGACATGACCCTCGAAAAGAGGAAGTGATCTTGGTCCGACAAGCGCTTGCTTATAGTTCCGGTCACATGATGTTTATCAATGGCGGCCTTGTTACGGAAACGTATTGTTATCGATCAGTATGGGGCTTTTAGCAAATTTTCGGTATATCTGTTGGGCAAGCGAGTTGCTAGCACTGGTTATGGCGATATCTGGTTTGTATATTTACAGATATAAAAATTACGTGTTAACACAATTTTTAAAGATTTGCGGTATTCAAGCCAAATACGAGATGTAAGCAAGCTGTTGATTGGTCAGATTAACGTTACCTGTAGCTTGGCCATAATATCGGCCGCTAGGGTGCACCGACTTTTACGCTGAGGCCGATTTGTCACTAACTAAATCTGCCAGTCTTCAGCTAAGTCTGCTAAATCTTCCAGTCTCCAGCTAAATCTGCCATCTCTAACTAACATTGCCGGTTTCCAGCTAAATCTTCCAGTCTCCAGCTAAATCTGCCGTCTCTAACTAACATTGCCGGTTTCTAGCTAAATCTTCCAGTCTCCAGCTAAATCTGCCGTTTCTAACTAACATTGCCGGTTTCTAGCTAAATCTGCCAGTCTAGCTAAATCTGCTGTCTATAGCTAAATCTGCTGTCTCTAGCTAACACTGTCGGTTTCTAGCTACACCTGCCTGTCTAGCTAAATCTGCTGTCTTAGAATAGTTAAATCTGCTGTCTATAGCTAAATCTGCTGTCTATAGCTATATCTGCCATCTCTAGCTAACACTGTCAGTTTCTAGCTAAATCTGCCAATCTAGCTAAGTCTGCTGTCTATTGCTAAATCTGCTGTCTCTCGCTAAATCTGCTGTCTATAGCTATATCTGCCATTTCTAGCTAACACTGTCAGCTAAATATGCCAGTCTGTCGGTTCTACATTGATTTTTGGCCTGGAAGATTTATTCTAAAATAAAAACTGATAAAAATCAATCCGCAAAATGTTCAATAAATTGCATAAATCGGTCATAAAACATTGAAAACATTAGCAAGCCGGGGTATGACAAACACACAGATTAAATTAACATTAGCAAGCCGGGGTATGACAAACACACAGATTAAATTAACATTAGCAAGCTGGGGTATCACAAACACACAGATTAAATTAACATTAGCAAGCCAGGGTATCACAAACACACAGATTAAATTAACATTAGCAAGCCGGGGTATGACAAACACACAGATTAAATTAACATTAGCAAGCCAGGGTATCACAAACACACAGATTAAATTAACATTAGCAAGCCGGGGTATGACAAACACACAGATTAAATTAACATTAGCAAGCCGGGGTATCACAAACACACAGATTAAATTAACATTAGCAAGCCGGGGTATCACAAACACACAGATTAAATTAACATTAGCAAGCCGGGGTATCACAAACACACAGATTAAATTAACCAGTCAAGTAGGGCAGGTCATGTGTAGACAGACTATGACTAGATTATATGTTTTAAATTCATTTACATAATATATATATCAATTTAGGGAGTGGAGTCAATTAAAATGGCCAATGATAGTTATTAAACTTGTGCTTTAAGAGGCTATGTATTCTAGAATATGCATGAATGTGCTAGGTATCAACTAAATTTAAATACTTTGAATGAACAAATACAGAAAGACTATTCGTTGACCTCTGTCGTTTTATTCTTCATATTATATTATGTAGGATGAATTTAAACAAACAAAGATGGTCGAAAACAGAAATTAGACTAGAGCTATATTTTGAAACAAGTATATTTTTCGTTGTTATTGTTATTGAAAACCAGTATTGAGAGGTAAAGGTTTCAGTATTAATTTTCATATCAATTAAGGGAGTAAACTTTGTGGACAAATTCTCAGGAGTTGTGATATTGCATGATTATTTACCCCCCCCACCCCCCCGCACCTTCCCTGGAGTTTTTGATATTGCATGATTATTTACCCCCCCCTCCCCCGGAGTTGTGATATTGCATGATTATTTACCCCCCCCCCCACACCTTCCCTGGAGTTGTGATATTGCATGATTATTTACCCCCCCCTCCCCCACACCTTCCCTGGAGTTGTGATATTGCATGATTATTTACCCCCCCCCACACCTTCCCTGGAGTTGTGATATTGCATGATTATTTACCCCCCCCCCCCCCACACCTTCCCTGGAGTTGTGATATTGCATGATTATTTACCCCCCCTCCCCCACACCTTCCCTGGAGTTGTGATATTGCATGATTATTTACCCCCCCCTCCCCCACACCTTCCCTGGAGTTGTGATATTGCATGATTATTTACCCCCCCACCTCCCCACACCTTCCCTGGAGTTGTGATATTGCATGATTATTTACCCCCCTTCCCCCACACCTTCCCTGGAGTTGTGATATTGCATGATTATTTACCCCCCCCCCCCCCCCACACCTTCCCTGGAGTTGTGATATTGCATGATTATTTACCCCCCCCCCCCTCCCCCACACCTTCCTTTGTGATATTGCATGATTATTTACCCCCCCCCTCCCCCGGAGTTGTGATATTGCATGATTATTTACCCCCCCCCTCCCCCCACCTTCCCTGGAGTTGTGATATTGCATGATTATTTACCCCCCCCCCTCCCCCCCACCTTCCCTGGAGTTGTGATATTGCATGATTATTTACCCCCCCCCCCTCCCCACACCTTCCTGGAGTTGTGATATTGCATGATTATTTACCCCCCCCCCCCCCCCCCACCCTTCCCTGGAGTTGTGATATTGCATGATTATTTACCCCCCCCCCACACCTTCCCTGGAGTTGTGATATTGCATGATTATTTACCCCCCCCTCCCCCGCACCTTCCTTGGAGTTGTGATATTGCATGATTATTTACCCCCCCCCCCCCCACACCTTCCCTGGAGTTGTGATATTGCATGATTATTTACCCCCCCCCCCCCGCACCTCCCTGGAGTTGTGATATTGCATGATTATTTACCCCCCCCTCCCCGCACCTTCCCTGGAGTTGTGATATTGCATGATATTTACCCCCCCCCCCCCGCACCTTCCCTGGAGTTGTGATATATTTATTTACCCCCCCCCCCCCACACACCTTCCCTGGAGTTGTGATAGCATGATTATTTACCCCCCCCCCCCCCCACACTTCCCTGGAGTTGTGATATTGCATGATTATTTACCCCCCCCCCCCGCACCTTCCTTGGAGTTGTGATATTGCATGATTATTTACCCCCCCTCCCACACCTTCCCTGGAGTTGTGATATTGCATGATTATTTACCCCCCCCCCTCCCCCACACCTTCCCTGGAGTTGTGATATTGCATGATTATTTACCCCCCCCCCCCCACCTTCCCTGGAGTTGTGATATTGCATGATTATTTACCCCCCCCCCCCCGCACCTTCCCTGGAGTTGTGATATTGCATGATTATTTAGCCCCCCCCACACCTTCCCTGGAGTTGTGATATTGCATGATTATTTAGCCCCCCCCCCCCACACCTTCCCTGGAGTTGTGATATTGCATGATTATTTACCCCCCCCCCTCCCCCACACCTTCCCTGGAGTTGTGATATTGCATGATTATTTACCCCCCCCCCCCCCACACCTTCCCTGGAGTTGTGATATTGCATGATTATTTACCCCCCCCCCCTCCCCCACACCTTCCCTGGAGTTGTGATATTGCATGATTATTTAGCCCCCCCCCCCCCACACCTTCCCTGGAGTTGTGATATTGTATGATTATTTACCCCCCCCTCCCCACACCTTCCCTGGAGTTGTGATATTGCATGATTATTTACCCCCCCCCCCCCCCCCCCCGCAACCTTCCCAGTGTTTAACGACTCAGCATATCTCATTTCAGACTGATACTAATATCATTTCAAAATGAGGAATGACTTTTATTCTTAATCAAGCAATGCATAGACAAGTTGGATGTCCTTATCAGTCACAGTTCAAATAAATGTGCAAGTTGTGAGCCACTGAAATGATTGGTCAGTCTGACGCGTTAATCAAACTTCACACCACCTGTCACCATCACAAAGCAACCAAAATATTTCTGAAATATATCCCAATATCATTTCCACTAAGTCATAAAGCATCTCCAAATAACACTTACAACAGTTAGATAACATTTTCTATCTTACATTCATGATATAGTTTGTGCATGCAGCTGGTAAGGAATCTAAACATGGGGGTATGACTGGGCACCTTCGGAAACTTAGACTTGGCACTTCAAGGGTTTTGACTGGATATCTACGGAGATTTTTACTGGGCACCCAGGGATGTTTGACTGGGCACCCAGGGATGTTTGACTGGACACCTAGGGATGTTTGACTGGGCACCCAGGGATGTTTGACTGGACACCTAGGGATGTTTGACTGGGCACCTTGAGTTGTTTGACTGGGCACCTAGGGATGTTTGACTGGGCACCTTGAGTTGTTTGACTAGACACCTAGGGATGTTTGACTGGGCACCCAGGGATGTTTGACTGGACACCCAGGGATGTTTGACTGGACACCCAGGGATGTTTGACTGGACACCCAGGGATGTTTGACTGGACACCCAGGGATGTTTGACTGGGCACCCAGGGATGTTTGACTGGACACCCAGGGATGTTTGACTGGACACCCAGGGATGTTTGACTGGACACCCAGGGATGTTGACTGGACACCCAGGGATGTTTGACTGGACACCCAGGGATGTTTGACTGGACACCCAGGGATGTTTGACTGGACACCCAGGGATGTTTGACTGGACACCCAGGGATGTTTGACTGGACACCCAGGGATGTTTGACTGGACACCTAGGGATGTTTGACTGGGCACCTTGAGTTGTTTGACTGGGCACCTAGGGATGATTGACTGGGTACCTTGAGATGTTTGACTGGGCACCCAGGGATGTTTGACTGGACACCTAGGGATGTTTGACTGGGCACCCAGGGATGTTTGACTGGGCACCCAGGGATGTTTGACTGGACACCCAGGGATGTTTGACTGGGCACCCAGGGATGTTTGACTGGACACCTAGGGATGTTTGACTGGGCACCTTGAGTTGTTTGACTGGACACCTAGGGATGTTTGACTGGACACCTTGAGATGTTTGACTGGGCACCTTGAGATGTTTGACTGGGCACCTAGGGATGTTTGACTGGACACCTAGGGATGTTTGACTGGGCACCTTGAGTTGTTTGACTGGGTACCTAGGGATGTTTGACTGGATACCTAGGGATGTTTGACTGGGCACCTAGGGATGTTTGACTGGACACCTAGGGATGTTTGACTGGACACCTAGGGATGTTTGACTGGATATCTACGGAGATTTTTACTGGGCACCCAGGGATGTTTGACTGGACACCTAGGGATGTTTGACTGGGCACCTAGGGATGTTTGACTGGACACCTAGGGATGTTTGACTGGACACCTAGGGATGTTTGACTGGACACCTTGATATGTTGACTGGGTACCTTGAGATGTTTGACTGGGCACCTAGGGATGTTTGACTGGACACCTAGGGATGTTTGACTGGGAACCTTGAGTTGTTTGACTGGGCACCTAGGGATGTTTGACTGGGCACCTTGAGTTGTTTGACTAGACACCTAGGGATGTTTGACTGGGCACCCAGGGATGTTTGACTGGACACCCAGGGATGTTTGACTGGACACCCAGGGATGTTTGACTGGACACCCAGGGATGTTGACTGGACACCGAGGGATGTTTGACTGGACACCCAGGGATGTTTGACGGGACACCCAGGGATGTTTGACTGGACACCCAGGAATGTTTGACTGGACACCCAGGGATGTTTGACTGGACACCCAGGGATGTTTGACTGGACACCTAGGGATGTTTGACTGGGCACCTTGAGTTGTTTGACTGGGCACCTAGGGATGATTGACTGGGTACCTTGAGATGTTTGACTGGGCACCTTGAGTTGTTTGACTGGACACCTAGGGATGTTTGACTGGACACCTTGAGATGTTTGACTGGGCACCTTGAGATGTTTGACTGGGCACCTAGGGATGTTTGACTGGACACCTAGGGATGTTTGACTGGGCACCTTGAGTTGTTTGACTGGGCACCTAGGGATGTTTGACTGGGTACCTTGAGTTGTTTGACTGGACACCTAGGGATGTTTGACTGGACACCTAGGGATGTTTGACTGGACACCTAGGGATGTTTGACTGGGCACCCAGGGATGTTTGACTGGGCACCCAGGGATGTTTGACTGGACACCCAGGGATGTTTGACTGGGCACCCAGGGATGTTTGACTGGACACCCAGGGATGTTTGACTGGGTACCTTGAGTTGTTTGACTGGATACCTAGGGATGTTTGACTGGGCACCTTGAGTTGTTTGACTAGACACCTAGGGATGTTTGACTGGGCACCTTGAGTTGTTTGACTGGACACCCAGGGATGTTGACTGGACACCCAGGGATGTTTGACTGGACACCTAGGGATGTTTGACTGGGCACCCAGGGATGTTTGACTGGACACCCAGGGATGTTTGACTGGACACCCAGGGATGTTTTACTGGACAACCAGGGATGTTTGACTGGACACCCAGGGATGTTTGACTGGACACACAGGGATGTTTGACTGGACACCCAGGGATGTTTGACTGGACACCCAGCGATGTTTGACTGGACACCCAGGGATGTTTGACTGGATACCTAGGGATGTTTGACTGGACACCTAGGGATGTTTGACTGGACACCTAGGGATGTTTGACTGGGCACCTAGGGATGTTTGACTGGACACCCAGGGATGTTTGACTGGACACATAGGGATGTTTGACTGGGCACCCAGGGATGTTTGACTGGACACCCAGGGATGTTTGACTGGACACCTAGGGATGTTTGACTGGACACCCAGGGATGTTTGACTGGACACCCAGGGATGTTTGACTAGACACCTAGGGATGTTTGACTGGGCACCTAGGGATGTTTGACTGGACACCTAGGGATGTTTGACTGGACACCTAGGGATGTTTGACTGAACACCTAGGGATGTTTGACTGGGCACCCAGGGATGTTTGACTGGACACCCAGGGATGTTTGACTGGACACCTAGGGATGTTTGACTGGACACCTAGGGATGTTTGACTGGACACCTAGGGATGTTTGACTGAACACCTAGGGATGTTTGACTGGGCACCCAGGGATGTTTGACTGGACACCCAGGGATGTTTGACTGGACACCTAGGGATGTTTGACTGGACACCTAGGGATGTTTGACTATAAAACATAATACCAGTACTCTATATAATATAATACCAGTACTCTATATAACATACTACCAGTACTCTATATAACATACTACCAGTACTCTATATAACATAATACAAGTACTCTATATAACATACTACCAGTACTCTATATAACATACTACCAGTACTCTATATAACATACTACCAGTACTCTATATAACATACTACCAGTACTCTATATAACATACTACCAGTACTCTATACAATATAATACCAGTACTCTATATAACATAATACCAGTACTCTATATAACATAATTATCCATAACCAAGTTAAATGAGGCGCTAATATGGGTATGTTTATATATGCAATACCACACCATATATAGACAAGTCACACAAACAGTAAGGTATCACTAAACCCTACAGAAAAATATTGTCTTTATCAGACAAGCTAATTGATGACAGACGGCCATTATTGACCAGTACCAACTACCAACTAGCTGCTATAATATGGGAGAAACATGTTGAGGGGATTTTATTGGCATACAATATCCTAAGCAATGTGACAAGTAATGGAATGTAGTGATATATTTGGAATGTAGTGATAGATTTGGACTGTAGTGATAGATTTGGAATGTAGTGATATATTTGGACTGTAGTGATAGATTTGGAATGTAGTGATAGATTTGGAATGTAGTGATAGATTTGGACTGTAGTGATAGATTTAGAATGTAATGATAGATTTGGAATGTAATGATAGATTTGCACCGGAGATGTTAGAAGTGGCCATATAGTGTGCATCTATAGATGTACCAAGAACTCCAGGATATATCATGTAATACAAACTCTTCCATTGGACAACCATTGTACCCACCCTCCCTGGGTACCCTCATACAGAGCCATTGTACCCACCCTCCCTGGGTAACCTCATACAGACCAATTGTACCCACCCTCCCTGGGTACCCTCATACAGACCCATTGTACCTACCCTCCCTGGGTACCCTCATACAGACCCATTGTACCCACCCTCCCTGGGTACCCTCATACAGACCCATTGTACCCACCCTCCCTGGGTACCCTCATACAGACCCATTGTACCCACCCTCCCTGCGTACCCTCATACAGACCCATTGTACCCACCCTCCCTGGGTACCCTCATACAGACCCATTGTACCACCCTCCCTGCGTACCCTCCATACAGACCCATTGTACCCACCCTCCTGGGTACCCTCATACAGACCATTGTCCCACCCTCCCTGGGTACCCTCATACAGACCCATTTATCCACCCTCCCGGTACCCTCATACAGACCCATTGTATCACCCTCCCGGTACCTCATACAGACCCATTGTACCCCCCTCCCTGGGTACCCTCATACAACCCATTGTACCCACCCCCTGGGTACCCTCATACAGACCCTTGTACCCACCCCCCCTGGGTACCCTCATACAGACCCATTGTACCCACCCTCCCGGGTACCCTCATACAGACCCATTGTACCACCCTCCTGGTAACCTCAACGACCCTTGTACCACCCCCCTGGGTACCCTCATACAGACCCATTGTACCCACCCTCCCTGGGTAACCTCATACAGACCCATTGTACCCACCCTCCCTGGGTACCCTCATACAGACCCATTGTACCTACCCTCCCTGGGTACCCTCATACAGACCCATTGTACCCACCCTCCCTGGGTACCCTCATACAGACCCATTGTACCCCCCTCCCTGGGTACCCATACAGACCCATTGTACCCACCCTACCCTCAGGGTACCCTCATACAAACCCATTGTACCCACCCTGTACCCACCTCCCTGGGTACCCTCATCACAGACCCATTGTACCCACCCTCCCTGTACCCTCCCACTCTCCCTGCGTACCCTCATACAGACCCTTGTACCCACCTCCCTTGGGTACAGACCCATTGTACCCACCCTCCCTGGGTACCTCATACAGACCCATTGTACCCACCCTCCCTGCGTACCCACCCTCATACAGACCCCTCATTCCCTGTACCCACAGAGCCTCCCATACAGACCCATGGTACCCTCATACAGAGCCATGTACCCACCCTACCCATACAGACACATCCCACCCTCCCTGGGTATACAGACCCATTGTACCCCTCATACAGACCCTTGTACCCACCCTCCCTGGGTACCCTCCCCTTGTATGGGTACCCTCATACAGACCCATTGTACCCACCCTCCCTCCCCTCATACAGAGCCATTGTACCCTCCAGACACATTGTACCCACCCTCCCTGGTACCCTCATACCTCAGACCCATTGTACCCTCATACAGACCCATCCCCCCTCCAGACCCATTGTACCCACCCTGGGTACCCTACATTGTACCCAGACCCTCATACAGACCCATTTGTACCCACCCTGTACCCACCCTCCCTGGGTACCCTCAGACCATTGTACCCACCCTACCTCAGACCCATTTGTACCCACCCTCCCTGGGTACCCTTGTACCCACCCTCCCTGGGTACATTGTACCCACCCTTCCTGACCCATTGTACCCCCCTCATACAGACCCATTGTACCCATCCTCCCTGGGTACCCTCATACAGACCCATTGTACCCACCCTCCCTGGGTACCCATCATACAGGTACCCATTGTACCCACCCTCCCCATTGTACCCACCCTCCCTGGGTACCCTCAGACAGACCCAGACCCATTGTACCCACCCTCCCTGGGTAATACAGACCCATTGTTCCCACAGACCCATTGTACCACCCTCCCTCATACAGACCCATTGTACCCTCCATACCTCCCCCATTGGTACCCTCATACAGACCCATTGTATCCACCCTCCCTAACCTCACCCTCATACAGACCCATTGTACCCACCCTCCCTGGGTACCCTCATACAGACCCATTGTACCCACCCTCCCTGGGTACCCTCATACAGACCCATTGTACCCACCCTCCCTGGGTACCCTCATACAGACCCATTGTACCCACCCTCCCTGGGTACCCTCATACAGACCCATTGTACCCACCCTCCCTGGGTACCCTCATACAGACCCATTGTACCCACCCCCAGACCCATTGTACCCACCCTCATACAGAGCCATTGGTACCCTCATACAGACCCCTTGCCCACCCTACCCTCATACAGACCCATTGTACCCCCCTCCTGACCCATTGTACCCACCCTCATACAGACCCATTGTACCCACCCTCATGGGTAACCCATTGTACCCACCCTCCCTGGTACCCTCATACAGACCCATTGTACCCACCCTCCCTGGGTACCCTCATGGGTAACCTTGTATACAGACCCTCCCTGTACCCACCCTCATACAGACCCATTGTACCCACCCTCATACAGACCCATTGTACCCACCCTCCCTGGGTACCCTCATACAGACCCATTGTACCCACCCTCCCCATTGTACCCACCCTCCCTGGGTACCCTCATACAGAGCCATTGTACCCACCCTCCCTGGGTACCCTCATACAGAGCCATTGTACCCACCCTCCCTGGGTAACAGACCCATTGTACCCACCCTCCCTGGGTACCCTCATACAGAGCCATTGTACCCACCCTCCCTGGGTACCCATACAGACACATTGTACCCACCCTCCTGGGTACCCTCATACAGACCCATTGTACCCACCCTCCCTGGGTACCCTCATACACCCTCCCTGGGTAACCTCATACAGACCCATTGTACCCACCCTCCCTGGGTACCCTCATACAGACCCATTGTACCCACCCTCCCTGGGTAACCTCATACAGACCCATTGTATCCACCCTCCCTGGGTAACCTCATACAGACATTGTACCCACTCTCCCTGGTACCCTCATACAGACCCATTGTACCCACCCTCCTGGGTACCCTCATACAGAACCATTGTACCCACCCTCCCTGCGTACCCTCATACAGAGCCATTGTATCCACTCTCCCTGTGTACCCTCATACAGCCTTGTACCCACCCTCCCTGGGTACCCTCATACAGACCCATTGTACCCACCCTCCCTGGGTACCCTCATACAGACCCATTGTACCCACCTCCCTGGGTCCCTCACCTCATACAGACCCATTGTGTACCCACCCTCCCTACCCTCATACAGAGCCATTGTACCCACCCTCCCTGGGTACCCTCATACAGAGCCATTGTACCCACCCTCCCTGGGTAACCTCATACAGACCCATTGTACCCACCCTCCCTGGGTACCCTCATACAGAGCCATTGTACCCCCCCTCCCTGGGTAACCTCATACAGACACATTGTCCCACCCTCCCTGGGTACCCTCATACAGACCCATTGTACCCACCCTCCCTGGGTAACCTCGTACAGACCCATTGTACCCACCCTCCTGGGTAGACCCATTGTACCCACCCTCCCTGGGTACCCTCATACAGACCCATTGTACCCACCTCCCTGGGTAACCTCATACAGACCCTTGTATCCACCCTCCCTGGGTAACCTCATACAGACCCATTGTACCCACTCTCCCTGCGTACCCTCATACAGACCCATTGTACCCACCCTCCCTGGGTACCCTCATACAGACCCATTGTACCCACCCTCCCTGCGTACCCTCATACAGAGCCATTGTATCCCCTCTCCCTGTGTACCCTCATACAGACACATTGTACCCACCCTCCCTGGGTACCCTCATACAGACCCATTGTACCCACCCTCCCTGCGTACCCTCATACAGAGCCATTGTACCCACCCTCCCTGGGTACCCTCATACAGAGCCATTGTACCCACCCTCCCTGCGTACCCTAATACAGACCCATTGTACCCACCCTCCCATTCGTACCCTCATACAGAGCCCATTGTACCCACCCTCCCTGGGTACCCTCATACAGACCCATTGTACCCACCCTCCCTGCGTACCCTCATACAGAGCCATTGTATCCACTCTCCCTGCGTACCCTCATACAGACCCATTGTACCCACCCTCCCTGGGTACCCTCATACAGACCCATTGTACCCACCCTCCCTGCGTACCCTCATACAGAGCCATTGTACCCACCCTCCCTGCATACCCTCATACAGACCCATTGTACCCATCCTCCCTGCATACCCTCATACAGACCCATTGTACCCACCCTCCCTGCGTACCCTCATACAGACCCATTGTACCCACCCTCCCTGCATACCCTCATACAGAGCCATTGTACCCACCCTCCCTGCGTACCCTCATACAGACCCATTGTACCCCCCTCTCGGTACCCTCCTCGGTACCCTCATGCAGACCCATTGTACCCACCCTCCCTGGGTACCCTCATGCAGACCCATTGTACCCACCTCCCTGCGTACCCTCATACAGACCCATTGTACCCACCACCTCCCTGGGTACCCTCATACAGACCCATTGTACCCACCCTCCCTGGGCACCCTCAGACAGACCCATTGTTCCCATCCTCCCTGAGTACCCTCATACAGACCCATTGTACCCACCCTCCCTGGGTACCCTCATACAGACTCATTGTACCCACCCTTCCTGGGTACCCTCAGACAGACCCATTGTTCCCCCCCTCCCTGAGTACCCTCATACAGACCCATTGTACCCATCCTCCCTGGGTACCCTCATACAGACCCATTGTACCCCACCCTCCCTGGGTACCCTCATACAGACCCATTGCATCCACCCTCTCTGGGTACCCTCAGACAGACCCATTGTTCCCATCCTCCCTGAGTACCCTCATACAGACCCATTGTACCCACCCTCCCTGGGTACCCTCATACAGACCCATTGTACCCACCCTCCCTGGGTACCCTCAGACAGACCCATTGTATCCACTCTCCCTGCGTACCATCATACAGACCCCATTGTTCCCATCCTCCCTGAGTACCCTCATACAGACCCAATGTACCCACCCTCCCTGGGTACCCATACAGACCCATCTACCAACCCTCCATGTGTACCCCATATAGACTCCAGCTTGTACCCACCCTCCCTGGGTACCGGTAGACTCTACCAACCGCTGCATCCTTAGTGTACATATAGATATAATACTTCATTGTACCCACCCTCCCTGGGTACCCTCAGACAGACCCATTGTATCCACTCTCCCTGGGTACCATCAGACAGACCCATTGTTCCCATCCTCCCTGAGTACCCTCATACAGAGCCACTGACCCATCCTCCCTGTGTACCATCATACAGACCCATTGTACCCACCCTCCCTGGGTACCGGTGACTCCAGTTACTCTACCAACCGCTGCATCCTTAGTGTACATATAGATATAATACTTCAGCTTGTACCCACCCTCCCTGGGTACCGGTGACTCTACCAACCGCTGCATCCTTAGTGTACATATAGATATAATACTTCAGCTTGTACCCACCCTCCCTGGGTACCGGTGACTCTACCAACCGCTGCATCCTTAGTGTACATATAGATATAATACTTCAGCTTGTACCCACCCTCCCTGGGTACCGGTGACACTACTAACCGCTGCATCCTTAGTGTACATATAGATATAATACTTCAGCTTGTACCCACCCTCCCTGGGTACCGGTGACTCCAGTGACTCTACCAACCGCTGCATCCTTAGTGTACATATAGATATAATACTTCAGCTTGTACCCACCCTCCCTGGGTACCGGTGACACTACCACCCGCTGCATCCTTAGTGTATATATAGATATAATACTTCAGCTTGTACCCACCCTCCCTGGGTACCGGTGACTCTACCAACCGCTGCATCCTTAGTGTACATATAGATATAATACTTCAGTTTGTACCCACCCTCCCTGGGTACCGGTGACTCTACCAACCGCTGCATCCTTAGTGTACATATAGATATAATACTTCAGCTTGTATCAATCCTCCTGAAATCTATTTATCCAAACAATTAGCACATTGCATAAAATCATGATTGAAAGAGACAGGTGGTTGTTATTGATTGGCAGGCTGTCCCAATCCCTGCTCCCACCACAATCTTCACCTCTAACAGGTGGTTGTTATTGATTGGCAGGCTGTCCCAATCCCTGCTCCCACCACAATCTTCACCTCTAACAGGTGGTTGTTATTGATTGGCAGGCTGTCCCCAATCCCTGCTCCCACCACAATCTTCACCTCTAACAGGTGGTCGTTATTGATTGGCAGGCTGTCCCTAATCGCTGTTCCCACCACAATCTTCACCTCTAACAGGTGGTTGTTATTGATTGGCAGGCTGACCCAATCCCTGCTCCCACCACAATCTTCACCTCTAACTATATGATATTGATCCCGGAGTTATCCCCTCCTCAACACACAAACAATCTCCATACAGAATAATAAATACATTCCACTGTTTACACTTACAGCATGGTGACTCCGACGTATCTCCTTGTAAGTAACAGTTGCTTACAGTATAGTGACTCTGACGTATCTCCTTGTAACAGTTGCTTACAGCATGGTGACTCCGACGTATCTCCTTGTAACAGTTGCTTACAGTATGGTGACTCCGACGTATCTCCTTGTAACAGTTGCTTACAGTATGGTGACTCCGACGTATCTCCTTGTAAGTAACAGTTGCTTACAGCATGGTGACTCTGACGTATCTCCTTGTAACAGTTGCTTACAGCATGGTGACTCTGACGTATCTCCTTGTAAGTAACAGTTGCTTACAGCATGGTGACTCCGACATATCTCCTTGTAAGTAACAGTTGCTTACAGTATGGTGACTCCGACTTATCTCCTTGTAAGTAACAGTTGCTTACAGCATGGTGACTCCGACGTATCTCCTTGTAACAGTTGCTTACAGCATGGTGACTCCGACGTATCTCCTTGTAACAGTTGCTTACAGTATGGTGACTCCGACGTATCTCCTTGTAAGTAACAATTGCTTACAGTATGGCGACTCCGACGTATCTCCTTGTAACAGTTGCTTACAGCATGGTGACTCCGACGTATCTCCTTGTAACAGTTGCTTACAGCATGGTGACTCCGACGTATCTCCTTGTAACAGTTGCTTACAGCATGGTGACTCCAACGTATCTCCTTGTAACAGTTGCTTACAGTATGGTGACTCCGACGTATCTCCTTGTAACAGTTGCTTACAGCATGGTGACTCCGACGTATCTCCTTGTAACAGTTGCTTACAGTATGGTGACTCCGACGTATCTCCTTGTAACAGTTGCTTACAGTATGGTGACTCCGACGTATCTCCTTGTAGCAGTTGCTTACAGTATGGTGACTCCGACATATCTCCTTGTAACAGTTGCTTACAGTATGGTGACTCCGACATATCTCCTTGTAAGTAACAGTTGCTTACAGCATGGTGACTCCGACGTATCTCCTTGTAAGTAACAGTTGCTTACAGTATGGTGACTCCGACATATCTCCTTGTAACAGTTGCTTACAGTATGGTGACTCCGACGTATCTCCTTGTAACAGTTGCTTACAGTATGGTGACTCCGATGCATCTCCTTGTAACAGTTGCTTACAGATGGTGACTCCGACGTATCTCCTTGTAACAGTTGCTTACAGCATGGTGACTCCGACGTATCTCCTTGTAAGTAACAGTTGCTTACAGTATGGTGACTCCGACGTATCTCCTTGTAACAGTTGCTTACAGTATGGTGACTCCGACGTATCTCCTTGTAACAGTTGCTTACAGTATGGTGACTCCGACGTATCTCCTTGTAAGTAACAGTTGCTTACAGTATGGTGACTCCGACATATCTCCTTGTAACAGTTGCTTACAGTATGGTGACTCCGACATATCTCCTTGTAACAGTTGCTTACAGCATGGTGACTCCGACGTATCTCCTTGTAAGTAATAGTTGCTTACAGTATGGTGACTCCGACGTATCTCCTTGTAAGTAACAGTTGCTTACAGCATGGTGACTCCGACGTATCTCCTTGTAAGTAACAGTTGCTTACAGTATGGTGACTCCAACGTATCTCCTTGTAAGTAACAGTTGCTTACAGTATGGTGACTCAGCAGTACTGGGATACATTCAGCAGTACTTTTTTTATACAAATTTATTTTAGCTCGATTGCGAAACAAGTTCTTTCAACTTATATTAATCACTCTCGAGACCTCATTCCTGATGGAATCCATCGCCACGAGGGAGAGAGAAGAGGCAACATGGAATTTAAATGCCTTGCCTAAGGGCACAATCGTAACGGCTCCAGCGGGGCTCGAACTCCGGACCTTTCGCACCTTTCAGCAGTACTGGGATACATTCAGCAGTACTGGATATATTCAGCAGTA
Source organism: Archivesica marissinica (assembly GCA_014843695.1). NCBI lineage: Eukaryota > Metazoa > Mollusca > Bivalvia > Venerida > Vesicomyidae > Archivesica > Archivesica marissinica. Next base: position 668,698 of record CM026387.1, read on the forward strand.
CTGGGATACATTCAGCAGTACTGGGATACATTCAGCAGTACTGGATACATTCAGCAGTACTGGGATACATTCAGCAGTACTGGGATACATTCAGCAGTACTGGGATACATTCAGCAGTACTGGGATACATTCAGCAGTAATGGGATACATTCAGCAGTACTGGGATACATTCAGCAGTACTGGGGTACATTCAAGAGTACTTTTTTTTATACAAATTTATTTTAGCTCGATTGCGAAACAAGTTCTTTCAACTTATATTAATCACTCTCGAGACCTCATTCCTGATGGAATCCATCGCCACGAGGGAGAGAGAAGAGGCAACATGGAATTTAAATGCCTTGCCTAAGGGCACAATCGTAACGGCTCCAGCGGGGCTCGAACTCCGGACCTTTCGCACCTTTCAGCAGTACTGGGATACATTCAGCAGTACTGGATATATTCAGCAGTACTGGGATACATTCAGCAGTACTGGGATACATTCAGCAGTACTGGGATACATTCAGCAGTACTGGGATACATTCAGCAGTACTGGGGTACATTCAGCAGTACTGGGATATATTCAGCAGTACTGGGATACATTCAGCAGTACTGGGATACATTCAGCAGTAATGGATACATTCAGCAGTAATGGATACATTCAGCAGTACTGGGATATATTCAGCAGTAATGGATACATTCAGCAGTACTGGGATACATTCAGCAGTAATGGGATACATTCAACAGTACTGGGATACATTCAGCAGTACTGGGATACATTCAGCAGTACTGGGATACATTCAGTAGTACTGGGATACATTCAGCAGTACTGGGATACATTCAGCAGTACTGGGATACATTCAGCAGTACTGGGATACATTCAGCAGTACTGGGGTACATTCAGCAGCAATGGATACATTCAGCAGTAATGGATACATTCAGCAGTAATGGATACATTCAGCAGTACTGAGATACATTCAGCAGTACTGGGATACATTCAGCAGTACTGGGATACATTCAGCAGTACTGAGATACAGTTGCATACAAATAATAGTTTGGAAGGAAAATAATAATTGTATAACATAACTATATTCTTGTATATTTCTCTAAGATATAATGCATATATATGTAATTAGTTGGTATTCCGCCCGTAAGAAAAATCTTTACGTATCTTGTTGATTCCCACGTATTTTGTAACGAGTTTGAATATTGACTCATTGATCACTTTATGCCTGAATGCATGTAATTATTTGGTTTAAACATATTTATTTTCTATTATGTACATGGTTATTTACAACAATTGAAATAAGGAATTGGACAGAAAGCTATACAGCTTATGAATGGTTGTCCCCTCCTTCAATGTGTGCTTAGTTTTGACATATTATTGTTATTAACGGTCAAAACAGTCGTAAATGAAGTAATCACAAAACAAATGATGGAGGACAATGATTTTCTTTAGCACATCGCGTCTACAGCACATCGCGTCTACAGCACGTCGCGTCTACAGCACATCATGTCTACAGCATGTCATGTCTACCGCACGTCATGTCTACAGCACGTCATGTCTACAGCACGTCTACAGCACGTCATGTCTACAGCACGTCATGTCTACAGCATGTCATGTCTACAGCACGTCATGTCTACAGCACGTCATATCTACAGCACATCATGTCTACAGCACGTCATGTCTACAGCATGTCATGTCTACCGCATGTCATGTCTACAGCATGTCATGTCTACCACACATCATGTCTACCGCACGTCATGTCTACAGCAGGTCGTGTCTACAGCACATCATGTCTACAGCACATCATGTCTACCGCACGTCATGTCTACAGCATGTCATGTCTACAGCACATCATGTCTACAGCATGTCGTGTCTACAGCACATCATGTCTACAGCACGTCATGTCTACAGCATGCTACGTCTACAGCATGTCATGTCTACAGCACATCATGTCTACAGCATGCTACGTCTACAGCACATCATGTCTACCGCACGTCATGTCTACAGCATGCTACGTCTACAGCACATCATGTCTACAGCACGTCATGTCTACAGCATGCTACGTCTACAGCACATCATGTCTACAGCACGTCATGTCTACAGCATGCTACGTCTACAGCACATCATGTCTACAGCACGTCATGTCTGCAGCATGATACGTCTACAGCACATCATGTCTACAGCATGTCATGTCTACAGCATGCTACGTCTACAGCACATCATGTCTACAGCACATCATGTCTGCAGCACATCATGTCTACAGCATGCTACGTCTACAGCACATCATGTACAGCACATCATGTCTACAGCACATCATGTCTACAACATGTCATGTCTACATCACGTCATGTCTACAGCATATTACGTCTACAGCACATCATGTCTACAGCATGCTACGTCTACAGCACATCATGTCTACAGCATGCTACGTCTACAGCACATCATGTCTACAGCATGCTACGTCTACAGCACATCATGTCTACATAGGTCACGTCTACAGCACATCATGTCTACAGCACATCATGTCTACAGCATGTCATGTCTACAGCACATCATGTCTACAGCATGCTACGTCTACAGCACATCATGTCTACAGCACGTCATGTGTACAGCACATCATGTATACAGCACGTCATGTCTACAGCATGTCATGTCTACAGCACATCATGTCTACAGCATGCTACGTCTACAGCACATCATGTCTACAGCATGCTACGTCTACAGCATGTCATGTCTACAGCACGTCATGTCTACAGCATGCTACGTCTACAGCACATCATGTCTACAGCACGTCATGTCTACAGCACATCATGTCTACATCACATCATGTCTACAGCATGCTATGTCTACAGCACATCATGTCTACAGCACGTCATGTCTACAGCACGTCATGTCTACAGCACATCATGTCTACAGCAAATCATGTCTACATCACGTCATGTCTACAGCACGTCATGTCTACAGCATGCAACGTCTACAGCACGTCATGTCTACAGCACGTCATGTCTACAGCACATCATGTCTACAGCACATCATGTCTACATCACGTCATGTCTACAGCATGCAATGTCTACAGCACGTCATGTCTACAGCACACCACGTCTACAGCATGTCATGTCTACATGCTAGCATGTCAGGTCTACAGCACGTCATGTCTACCGCACAGCACGTCTACAGCATGTCATGTCTACAGCACGTCACGTCTACAGCACATCATGTCTACAGCATATTACGTCTACAGCACATCACGTCTACAGCACATCACGCCACGTCTACAGCACGTCACGTCTACAGCACGTCACCAGCATGTCATGTCTACAGCATGTCACGTCTACAACATGTCACGTCTACAGCATGTCTACAGCATATCACGTCTACAACATGTCACGTCTACAACATGTCTACAGCATGTCACGTCTACAGCATGTCACGTCTACAACATGTCTACAGCATGTCTACAACATGTCATGTCTACAACATGTCACGTCTACAGCATGTCACGTCTACAGCATGTCTATAACATGTCACGTCTACAGTATGTCACGTCTACAGCATGTCTACAACATGTCACGTCTACAGCATGTCACATCTACAGCATGTCTACAACATGTCACGTCTACAGCATATCACGTCTACAGCACGTCACGTCTACAGCATGTCTACAACATGTCACGTCTACAGCATATCACGTCTACAGCATGTCACGTCTACAGCATGTCACGTCTACAGCATGTCTACAGCATGTCATGTCTACAGCATGTCATGTCTACAACATATCACGTCTACAGCATGTCACGTCTACAACATGTCACGTCTACAGCATGTCTACAACATGTCACGTCTACAGCATGTCTACAGCATATCACATCTACAGCATGTCACGTCTACAACATATCACGTCTACAGCATGTCACGTCTACAACATGTCACGTCTACAGCATGTCTACAACATGTCACGTCTACAGCATATCACGTCTACAGCACGTCACGTCTACAGCATGTCTACAACATGTCACGTCTACAGCATGTCACGTCTACAGCATGTCACGTCTACAGCATGTCTACAGCATGTCATGTCTACTATATGTCATGTCTACAACATATCACGTCTACAGCATGTCACGTCTACCACAGGTCACGTCTACAGCATGTCTACAACATGTCACGTCTACAGCATGTCTACAGCATATCACATCTACAGCATGTCACGTCTACAACATATCACGTCTACAGCATGTCACGTCTACAACATGTCACGTCTACAGCATGTCTACAACATGTCACGTCTACAGCATGTCTACAGCATATCACGTCTACAACATATCACGTCTACAGCATGTCACGTCTACAGCATGTCACGTCTACAGCATGTCTACAGCATGTCACGTCTACAGCACGTCACATCTACAGGTGGAGGAGGTTACATATTTGCTTAGAAGGTCATATATATATAGCAATGTTTGTGGTTGTGGAGGAGTTGTAGCGATGTTTGTGGTTGTGGAGGAGTTGTAGCGATGTTTGTGGTTGTGGAGGAGTTGAAGCAATGTTTGTGGTTGTGGAGGAGTTGTAGCAATGTTTGTGGTTGTGGAGGAGTTGTAGCGATGGTTGTGGTTGTGGAGGAGTTGTAGCGATGTTTGTGGTTGTGGAGGAGTTGTAGCGATGTTGTGGTTGTGGAGGAGTTGTAGCAATGGTTGTGGTGTGGAGAGTTGTAGCGATGGTTGTGGTTGTGGAGGAGTTGTAGCGATGTTTGTGGTTGTGGAGGAGAGGTAGCAATGTTTGTGGTTGTGGAGGAGTTGTAGCGATGTTTGTGGTTGTGGAGGAGTTGTAGCGATGTTTGTGGTTCTGGAGGAGTTGTAGCAATGTTTGTGGTTGTGGAGGAGTTGTAGCGATGTTTGTGGTTCTGGAGGAGTTGTAGCGATGTTTGTGGTTCTGGAGGAGTTGTAGCGATGTTTGTGGTTCTGGAGGAGTTGTAGCGATGTTTGTGGTTGTGGAGGAGTTGTAGCGATGTTTGTGGTTCTGGAGGAGTTGTAGCGATGTTTGTGGTTGTGGAGGAGTTGTAGCGATGTTTGTGGTTGTGGAGGAGTTGTAGCGATGTTTGTGGTTGTGGAGGAGTTGTAGCGATGTTTGTGGTTGTGGAGGAGTTGTAGCGATGTTTGTGATTCTGGAGGAGTTGTAGCGATGGTTGTGGTTGTGGAGGAGTTGTAGCAATGTTTGTGGTTGTGGAGGAGTTGTAGCGATGGTTGTGGTTGTGGAGGAGTTGTAGCGATGTTTGTGGTTCTGGAGGAGTTGTAGCAATGTTTGTGGTTCTGGAGGAGATGTAGCGATGTTTGTGGTTGTGGAGGAGTTGTAGCGATGTTTGTGGTTCTGGAGGAGTTGTAGCGATGTTTGTGGTTGTGGAGGAGTTGTAGCGATGTTTGTGGTTCTGAGGAGTTGTAGCGATGTTTATGGTTCTGGAGGAGTTGTAGCGATGTTTGTGATTCTGGAGGAGTTGTAGCGATGTTTGTGGTTCTGGAGGAGTTGTAGCAATGTTTGTGGTTGTGGAGGAGTTGTAGCGATGGTTGTGGTTGTGGAGGAGTTGTAGCGATGTTTGTGGTTCTGGAGGAGTTGTAGCGATGTTTGTGGTTCTGGAGGAGTTGTAGCGATGTTTGTGGTTTTACAATTTATTAAACACCCCCAGTGGGACTCGAACCTACAGCGGTGAGGGGCAAGTGAACAACCTAAAACACTCGGCACCTTACAAAGAAATGAAGAATGTCCATATTACATATAACTTATAAATAATAACTAATAATGACTTAGTAGTCAACCTGTCTATTGTAACATCATATAGATCTGGTTCATTGTTATAGAGCAGTCATCTTGTCTATTGTAACATCATTTAGATCTGGTTCATTGTTATAGAGCAGTCATCTTGTCTATTGTAACATCATTTAGATCTGGTTCATTGTTATAGAGCAGTCATCTTGTCTATTGTAACATCATTTAGATCTGGTTCATTGTTATAGAGCAGTCAGCTTGTCTATTGTAACATCATTTAGGCCTGGTTCATTGTTATAGAGCAGTCATCTTGTCTATTGTAACATCATTTAGATCTGGTTCATTGTTATAGAGCAGTCAGCTTGTCTATTGTAACATCATTTAGGTCTGGTTCATTGTTATAGAGCAGTCATCTTGTCTATTGTAACATCATTTAGGTCTGGTGCATTGTTATAGAGCAGTCAGCTTGTCTATTGTAACATCATTTAGATCTGGTTCATTGTTATAGAGCAGTCATCTTGTCTATTGTAACATCATTTAGGCCTGGTGCATTATTATAGAGCAGTCAGCTTGTCTATTGTAACATCATTTAGGCCTGGTTCATTGTTATAGAGCAGTCATCTTGTCTATTGTAACATCATTCAGATATGGTGCATTGTTATAGAGCAGTCATCTTGTCTATTGTAACATCATTTAGATCTGGTGCATTGTTATAGAGCAGTCAGCTTGTCTATTGTATTTAGGTCTGGTTCACTGTACAAAGCAGTCATCTTGTCTATTGTATTTAGGTCTAGCTCTTGCACAGAGCAGTCATCTTGTCTATTGTATTTAGGTTTGGTTCACTGTACAAAGCAGTCATCTTGTCTATTGTATTTAGGTCTAGCTCTTGCACAGAGCAGTCATCTTGTCTATTGTATTTAGGTCTAGCTCTTGCACAGAACAGTCATCTTGTCTATTGTATTTAGGTCTAGCTCTTGCACAGAACAGTTATCTTGTCTATTGTATTTAGGTCTAGCTCTTGCACAGAGCAGTCATCTTGTCTATTGTATTGAGGTCTGGTTCACTGTACAAAGCAGTCATCTTTTCTATTGTATTTAGGTCTAGCTCTTGCACAGAGCAGTCATCTTGTATATTGTAGTTATGTTTGGTTCACTGTACAAAGCAGTCATATTGTCTATTGTAACATCATTTAGATCTGGTTCATTGTTATAGAACAGTCATCTTGTCTATTGTAACATCATTTAGATCTGGTTCATTGTTATAGAGCAGTCATCTTGTCTATTGTAACATCATTTAGGTCTGGTTATTGTATAGAGCAGTCATCTTGTCTATTGTATTTAGTCTGGTTATTGTAAGAGCAGTCATCTTGTCTATTGTAACATCATTTAGATCTGGTTCATTGTTATAGATCAGTCATCTTGTCTATTGTAACATCATTTAGGTCTGGTTGATTGTTATAGAGCAGTCATCTTGTCTATTGTAACATCATATAGATCTGGTTCATTGTTATAGAGCAGTCATCTTGTCTATTGTAACATCATTTAGATCTGGTTCATTGTTATAGAGCAGTCATCTTGTCTATTGTAACATCATTTAGATCTGGTTCATTGTTATAGAGCAGTCATCTTGTCTATTGTAACATCATTTAGATCTGGTTCATTGTTATAGAGCAGTCAGCTTGTCTATTGTAACATCATTTAGGCCTGGTTCATTGTTATAGAGCAGTCATCTTGTCTATTGTAACATCATTTAGATCTGGTTCATTGTTATAGAGCAGTCAGCTTGTCTATTGTAACATCATTTAGGTCTGGTTCATTGTTATAGAGCAGTCATCTTGTCTATTGTAACATCATTTAGGTCTGGTGCATTGTTATAGAGCAGTCAGCTTGTCTATTGTAACATCATTTAGATCTGGTTCATTGTTATAGAGCAGTCATCTTGTCTATTGTAACATCATTTAGGCCTGGTGCATTATTATAGAGCAGTCAGCTTGTCTATTGTAACATCATTTAGGCCTGGTTCATTGTTATAGAGCAGTCATCTTGTCTATTGTAACATCATTCAGATATGGTGCATTGTTATAGAGCAGTCATCTTGTCTATTGTAACATCATTTAGATCTGGTGCATTGTTATAGAGCAGTCAGCTTGTCTATTGTATTTAGGTCTGGTTCACTGTACAAAGCAGTCATCTTGTCTATTGTATTTAGGTCTAGCTCTTGCACAGAGCAGTCATCTTGTCTATTGTATTTAGGTTTGGTTCACTGTACAAAGCAGTCATCTTGTCTATTGTATTTAGGTCTAGCTCTTGCACAGAGCAGTCATCTTGTCTATTGTAGTTAGGTTTGGTTCACTGTACAAAGCAGTCATCTTGTCTATTGTATTTAGGTCTAGCTCTTGCACAGAACAGTCATCTTGTCTATTGTATTTAGGTCTAGCTCTTGCACAGAACAGTTATCTTGTCTATTGTATTTAGGTCTAGCTCTTGCACAGAGCAGTCATCTTGTCTATTGTATTGAGGTCTGGTTCACTGTACAAAGCAGTCATCTTTTCTATTGTATTTAGGTCTAGCTCTTGCACAGAGCAGTCATCTTGTATATTGTAGTTATGTTTGGTTCACTGTACAAAGCAGTCATATTGTCTATTGTAACATCATTTAGATCTGGTTCATTGTTATAGAGCAGTCATCTTGTCTATTGTAACATCATTTAGATCTGGTTCATTGTTATAGATCAGTCATCTTGTCTATTGTAACATCATTTAGGTCTGGTTGATTGTTATAGAGCAGTCATCTTGTCTATTGTATTTAGGTCTAGCTCTTGCACAGAGCAGTCATCTTGTCTATTGTAGTTAGGTTTGGTTCACTGTACAAAGTAGTCATCTTGTCTATTGTATTTAGGTCTAGCTCTTGCCCAGAACAGTCATCTTGTCTATTGTATTTAGGTCTAGCTCTTGCCCAGAGCAGTCATCTTGTCTATTGTATTTAGGTCTAGCTCTTGCACAGAGCAGTCATCTTGTCTATTGTATTTAGGTTTGGTTCACTGTACAAAGCAGTCATCTTGTCTAGTGTAGTTAGGTCTAGCTTTTGCACAGAGCAGTCATCTTGTCTATTGTAGTTATGTTTGGTTCACTGTACAAAGCAGTCATCTTCTCTATTGTAACATCATTTAGATCTGGTTCATTGTTATAGAGCAGTCATCTTGTCTATTGTAACATCATTTAGATCTGGTTCATTGTTATAGAGCAGTCATCTTGTCTATTGTAACATCATTTAGGTCTGGTTCATTGTTATAGAGCAGTCATCTTGTCTATTGTATTTAGGTTTTGTTCACTGTACAGAGCAGTCATCTTGTCTATTCTATTTAGGTCTAGCTCTTGCACAGAGCAGTCATCTTGTCTATTGTAGTTAGGTTTGGTTCACTGTACAAAGCAGTCATCTTGTCTATTGTATTTAGGTCTAGCTCTTGCACAGAGCAGTCATCTTGTCTATTGTATTTAGGTCTAGCTCTTGCACAGAACAGTCATCTTGTCTATTGTATTTAGGTCTAGCTCTTGCACATAGCAGTCATCTTGTCTATTGTATTGAGGTCTGGTTCACTGTACAGAGCAGTCATCTTGTCTATTGTATTGAGGTCTAGCTCTTGCACAGAGCAGTCATCTTGTCTATTGTAATTAGGTCTAGCTCTTGCACATAGCAGTCATCTTGTATATTGTATTGAGGTCTGGTTCACTGCACAGAGCAGTCATCCTGTCTATTGTATTTAGGTCTAGCTCTTGCACAGAGCAGTCATCTTGTCTATTGTATTTAGGTTTGGTTCACTGTACAAAACAGTCATCTTGTCTATTGTATTTAGGTCTAGCTCTTGCACAGAGCATTCATCTTGTCTATTGTAGTTAGGTTTGGTTCACTCTACAAAGCAGTCATCTTGTCTATTGTATTTAGGTCTAGCTCTTGCACAGAGCAGTCATCTTGTCTATTGTAGTTAGGTTTGGTTCACTGTACAAAGCAGTCATCTTGTCTATTGTATTTAGGTCTAACTCTTGCACAGAGCAGTCATCTTGTCTATTGTATATAGGTGTAGCTCTTGCACAGAGCAGTCATCTTGTCTATTGTATTTAGGTGTGGTTCACTGTACAAAGCAGTCATCTTGTTTATTGTATTTAGGTCTAGCTCTTGCACAGAGCAGTCATCTTGTCTATTGTAGTTATGTTTGGTTCACTGTACAAAGCAGTCATCTTGTCTATTGTAACATCATATAGATCTGGTTCATTGTTATAGAGCAGTCATCTTGTCTATTGTAACATCATTTAGATCTGGTTCATTGTTATAGAGCAGTCATCTTGTCTATTGTAACATCATTTAGGTCTGGTTCATTGTTATAGAGCAGTCATCTTGTCTATTGTATTTAGGTTTTGTTCACTGTACAAAGCAGTCATCTTGTCTATTGTATTTTGGTCTAGCTCTTGCACAGAGCAGTCATCTTGTCTATTGTAGTTAGGTTTGGTTCACTGTACAAAGCAGTCATCTTGTCTATTGTATTTAGGTCTAGCTCTTGCATATAGCAGTCATCTTGTCTATTGTATTTAGGTCTAGCTCTTGCACAGAACAGTCATCTTGTCTATTGTATTTAGGTCTAGCTCTTGCACAGAGCAGTCATCTTGTCTATTGTATTGAGGTCTGGATCACTGTACAGAGCAGTCATCTTGTATATTGTATTTAGGTCTAGCTCTTGCACAGAGCAGTCATCTTGTCTATTGTATTTTGGTCTAGCTCTTGACATAGCAGTCATCTTGTCTATTGTATTGATGTCTGGTTCACTGGGCAGAGCAGTCATCCGGTCTATTGTATTTAGGGTTGGTTCACTGAACAGAGCAGTCATCTTGTCTATTGTATTTAGGGTTGGTTCACTGAACAGAGCAGTCATCTTGTCTATTGTATTTAGGTTTGGTTCACTGCACAGAGCAGTCATCTTGTCTATTGTATTTAGGTCTAGCTCTTGCACAGAGCAGTCATCTTGTCTATTGTATTTAGGTTTGGTTCACTGTACAAAGCAGTCATCTTGTCTATTGTATTTAGGTCTAGCTCTTGCACAGAGCAGTCATCTTGTCTATTGTATTTAGGTCTAGCTCTTGCACAGAGCAGTCATCTTGTCTATTGTATTTAGGTCTGGTTCACTGTACAGAGCAGTCAAGTGCTTCATTGTGTTACATGTTAAACAATGAACCCAGCTGTACATGATTCCCTCTGCTATATGTCCATTGTCTGTTATTTAGCTGGGCTTTCTGACTTCTTTCATAATGATTGTACTTTCAATTAAATCCTTCCAAATACATTTGCCACAATGTACTTCATATTAGGTATACATGTATAGTGCTCAATACTTTGTCTTTTGATTTCAGACAGACATGTCTAATTTTAACCCAGAAACTGACTGGATAGCTAAGATCTAGTGTAGAAGATTAATGTAGGTCATGTATTGGATTTTCCCATGGTCTTATAGCTAGATCTAGAGATGTGAGGTTATTGATGTTGTTATATCTTTTAAATATATAAAGCAATACCACAATTTTTATGACTGGATCTAGTAAGTCCAAACTTCACTGGTAAACATTTACAATCAATGTAATGTGCTATAACTGTAATGTGTTATAGCAAGTAATGTGTTATAACAAGTTGTATGTTATAACTGTAATGTGTTATAGCAAGTAATGTGTTATAACTGTAATGTGTTACAACTGTAATGTGTTATAACTGTAATGTGTTATAGCAAGTAATGTGTTATAACTGTAATGTGTTATAGCAAGTAATGTGTTATAACTGTAATGTGTTATAGCAAGTAATGTGCTATAACTGTAATGTGTTATAGCAAGTAATGTGTTATAACTGTACTGTGTTACAACTGTACTGTGTTATAACTGTAATGTGTTATAGCAAGTAATGTGTTATAACAAGTTATATGTTATAACTGTAATGTGTTATAACTGTAATGTGCTATAGCAAGTAATGTGCTATAACTGTAATGTGTTATAGCAAGTAATGTGTTATAACTGTACTATGTTACAACTGTACTGTGTTATAACTGTAATGTGTTATAGCAAGTAATGTGTTATAACAAGTTATATGTTATAACTGTAATGTGTTATAGCAAGTAATGTGCTATAACTGTAATGTGTTATAGCAAGTAATGTGTTATAACTGTACTGTGTTACAACTGTAATGTGTTATAACTGTAATGTGTTATAGCAAGTAATGTGTTATAACTGTAATGTGTTATAGCAAGTAATGTGCTATAACTGTAATGTGTTATAGCAAGTAATGTGTTATAACTGTAATGTGTTATAGCAAGTAATGTGTTATAACTGTACTGTGTTACAACTGTAATGTGTTATAACTGTAATGTGTTATAGCAAGTAATGTGTTATAACTGTAATGTGTTATAGCAAGTAATGTGCTATAACTGTAATGTGTTATAGCAAGTAATGTGTTATAACTGTACTGTGTTACAACTGTAATGTGTTATAACTGTAATGTGTTATAGCAAGTAATGTGCTATAACTGTAATGTGTTATAGCAAGTAATGTGTTATAACTGTACTGTGTTACAACTGTAATGTGTTATAACTGTAATGTGTTATAGCAAGTAATGTGTTATAACTGTAATATGTTATAGCAAGTAGTGTTATAAGTGTAATGTGTTATAGCTGTAATGTGTTATAGCAAGTAATGTGTTATAGCTGTAATGTGTTATAACTGTAATGTGTTATAACTGTAATGTGTTATAGCAAGTAGTGTTATAAGTGTAATGTGTTATAGCAAGTAATGTGTTATAGCTGTAATGTGTTATAACTGTAATGTGTTATAACTGTAATGTGTTATAGCTGTAATGTGTTATAACTGTAATGTGTTATAGCGGTAATGTGTTATAACTGTAATGTGTTATAGCTGTAATGTGTTATAACTGTAATGTGTTATAACTGTAATGTGTTATAGCTGTAATGTGTTATAACTGTAATGTGTTATAGCTGTAATGTGTTATAACTGTAATGTGTTATAGCTGTAATGTGTTATAACTGTAATGTGTTATAGCTGTAATGTGTTATAACTGTAATGTGTTATAACTGTAATGTGTTATAGCTGTAATGTGTTATAACTGTAATGTGTTATAACTGTAATGTGTTATAACTGTAATGTGTGAATACAAAATGCTTAGCCGCGGTTATACTGTCAATGTCACACATGATATACTGTCAATGCCAGACAGGTTAAACTGTCAACACCAGACCTGTTATGATGTCAATGCCAGACCCGTTATACTGTCAATGCCAGACATATTATACTGTCAATGCCAGACCTGTTATACTGTCAATGCCAGACCTATTATACTGTCAATGCCAGACCTGTTATACTGTCAACACCAGACCTGTTATACTGTCAATGCCAGACCTATTATACTGTCAATGCCAGACCTATTATACTGTCAATGCCAGACCTATTATACTGTCAATGCCAGACCTGTTATACTGTCAATGCCATACTGGTTATACTGTCAACACCAGACCTGTTATACTGTCAATGCCAGACTGGTTAAACTGTCAACACCAGATCTGTTATACTGTGTCAATGCCAGACTGGTTATACTGTCAACACCAGACCTGTTATACTGTCAATGCCAGACCTATTATACTGTCAATGCCAGACCTATTATACTGTCAATGCCAGACCTATTATACTGTCAATGCCAGACATGTTATACTGTCAATGCCATACTGGTTATACTGTCAACACCAGACCTGTTATACTGTCAATGCGTGGTTAAACTGTCAACACCAGATCTGTTATACTGTCAATGCCCGACTGGTAATACTGTCAACACCAGACCTGTTATACTGTCAATGCCCGACTGGTTATACTGTCAACACCAGACCTGTTATACTGTCAATGCCCGACTGGTTATACTGTCAACACCAGACCTGTTATACTGTCAATGCGAGACTGGTTAAACTGTCAACACCAGATCTGTTATACTGTCAATGCCAGACTGGTTATACTGTCAATGCCAGACTGGTTATACTGTCAACACCAGACCTGTTATACTGTCAATGCCAGACTGGTTAAACTGTCAATGCCAGACCGGTTAAACTGTCAATGAAAGACTTGTTATACTGGCAACACCAGACCGGTTATACTGGCAACACCAGACTGGTTATACTGTCAACACCAGACCGGTTATACTGTCAATGCCAGACTGGTTATACTGTCAACACCAGACCTGTTATACTGTCAATGCCCGACTGGTTATACTGTCAACACCAGATCTGTTATACTGTCAATGCCAGACTGGTTATACTGTCAATGCCAGACTGGTTATACTGTCAACACCAGACCTGTTATACTGTCAATGCCAGACTGGTTAAACTATCAATGCCAGACCAGTTAAACTGTTAATGAAAGACTGGTTATACTGGCAACACCAGACCGGTTATACTGGCAACACCAGACTGGTTATACTGTCAACACCAGACCGGTTATACTGGCAACACCAGACTGGTTATACTGGCAACACCAGACTGGTTATACTGGCAACACCAGACTGGTTATACTGGCAACACCAGACTGGTTATACTGTCAACACCAGACCGGTTATACTGGCAACACCAGACTGGTTATACTGTCAACACCAGACCGGTTATACTGGCAACACCAGACTGGTTATACTGGCAACACCAGACTGGTTATACTGGCAACACCAGACTGGTTATACTGTCAACACCAGACCGGTTATACTGTCAACACCAGACTAGTTATACTGGCAACACCAGACTGGTTATACTGTCAACACCAGACCGGTTATACTGTCAACACCAGACCTGCTATACTGTTTATGTCAGTCCGGTTAAACTGTTAACACAGTAACCATCAAGAGCGTTCATTGTAAAATGGCATCACACAATGTAAATGAGCAAAGTGTTGTGATAAAGTTGTACACATTACTCGGAAAATCTTTCTCTGACATTTGGGAGGATTTGCATACACGTTAAGGGTAGGGACTCTTGTTTATCGAATGGTGCTATTTCAAAGTGGGTGAATCGCTTTAAGAACGGTAGAGAAACAACTGAAGATGATGATCATACTGGCAGGCTAATGACTGTAACAAATGAAATGAAAATGGCTGAAATACAGGAATACATTCTTGAAGGTATAACTGTTGAATATGTTTCGGGACAATTTTGTATTTCGTATGATACTGTTCAGGACATTATGTCTAATAAGCTTGGAATGCGCCGTGTTTCAGCAAGATGGGTACCATGCTTCCGGATTAAATGGGGGTAAGGGTCAAGAGGTGGCGTGAAATCTTAATCGAGTCGTTACATGTGATGAGACATGGATTCATTTTGAGCCGGAAAGTAAACAACAGACAGAGCTCAATTTGGGCGTTGATTTCCAAGACTGCCGGTAAAGTAATGGTCATTATATTTTGCGATATACAAGGTATAATTTTAAATCAATTTGTTTCTCCGAAAACTACAGTTACTGTTCACTATTATGTAACAGTAATTAAATATGCTGCACCATGATAGCGTGTCAGACACAATCATAGCCGCGGTGTGTCAGACACAATCATAGCCGTGGTGTGTCAGACACAATCATAGCAGCCACGGTGTGTCAGACACAATCATAGCCGCGGTGTGTCAGACACAATCATAGCAGCCACGGTGTGTCAGACACAATCATAGCCGCAGTGTGTCAGACACAATCATAGCAGCCACAGTGTGTCAGACACAATAATAGCAGCCACGTTGTGTCAGACACAATCATAGCAGCCGTGTTATGTCAGACACAATCATAGCAGCTGCGTTGTGTCAGATACAATCATAGCAACCGTGTTGTGTAAGACACAATCATAGCAGCCGCATTGTGTCAGACACAATCATAGCAGCCGCAGTGTGTCAGATACAATCATAGCAGCCACGGTGTGTCAGACAAAATCATAGCAGCCGTGTTGTGTCAGACACAATCATAGCAGCCGCGTTGGGTCAGATACAATCATAGCAGCTGTGTTGTGTCAGACACAATCATAGCAGCCGTGTTGTGTCAGATACAATCATAGCAGCCGTGTTGTGTCAGACACAATCATAGCAGCCGCATTGTGTCAGACACAATCATAGCAGCCACATTGTGTCAGATACAATCATAGCAACCACGTTGTGTCAGATACAATCATAGCAACCGCATTGTGTCAGATACAATCATAGCAGCCACATTGTGTCAGATACAATCATAGCAACTGCGTTGTGTCAGATACAATCATAGCAACCGTGTTGTGTCAGATACAATCATAGCAGCCGCAGTGTGTCAGACACAATCATAGCAGCCGTGTTGTGTCAGACACAATCATAGCAGCTGCGGTGTGTCAGACACAATCATAGCAGCCGCAGTGTGTCAGACACTATCATAGCAGCCGTGGTGTATCAGACACAATCATAGCAGCCACATTATGTCAGATACAATCATAGCAACCGCGTTGTGTCAGAAACAATCATAGCAACCGCATTGTGTCAGATACAATCATAGCAGCCACATTGTGTCAGATACAATCATAGCAACCGCGTTGTGTCAGATACAATCATAGCAACCGCAGTGTGTCAGATACAATCATAGCAACCGCATTGTGTCAGATACAATCATAGCAACCGCATTGTGTCAGATACAATCATAGCAGCCGCATTGTGTCAGATACAATCATAGCAACCATGTTGTGTCAGATACAATCATAGCAGCCGCGGTGTGTCAGACACAATCATAGCAGCCACATTGTGTCAGACACAATCATAGCAGCCGTGTTGTGTCAGACACAATCATAGCAGCTGCAGTGTGTCAGACACAATCATAGCAGCCGCGGTGTGTCAGACACAATCATAGCAGCCGCGGTGTGTCAGACACAATCAAGGAACAGGGTATAGAACTGCTACCGCAACCACCATACAGCCCGTTTAGAAATACGAGTCCCGAGAGGAGTTGAGGTGAGCAATAAACAGAGATGTCACGTGATGGCCTGCAGCACGTGTTCCTGTCATGGATCAAGTGGTGGAATAAATGCAAACTATACAAGGGACGTGATGGCCTGCAGCACGTATTCCGGTCATGGATCAAGCAGTGGAATAAATGCAAACCATACAAGGGACGTGATGGCCTGCAGCACGTGTTCCGGTCATGGATCAAGCAGTGGAATAAATGCAAACTATGCAAGGGACGTTACTTTGAAGAGTAGTGGTTTAGTTGATACAAATTTATTTTAACTCGATTGCGAAACAAGTTTTTACAACTTACACTTAATCACTCTCGAGACCTCATTCCTGATGGAATCCATCGCCACAAGGGAGAGAGAAGAGGCTATTTTGAATTAGGTACCTTGCATAATCATAACAGCTACAGCTGGGCATAAACTCTGGGCCTTTCCCACCTGAAGCAAACACGCTACCACTGCGCTATCACGTCGATGAGTAGTGGTCAAGAGTATGTTAGATTACGTATACTCGTAACATAGAATTAGTTCACGACATTATTGATGGGCCCTCATATATCACAGTAGCTAGCTATCACTGCCATATATATAGTCATTACTGTCACACTTCTTATTTCTATGATTTTATTGATTTCAAACTTTGTGCAAATTTTGTCAATCTCAAGTATACAATTTATCTCAGTTGGATTTCAATTTGCCCCACAAAGAAACTACATTGTGTCAATCTTTATATGTGAAATTTTGAATGGTTTTATCTCAGGATTTGATTCACATTTCAGTGCAGTGACATGAGACATTGTCAACCCAGTAGCATGGTAAGATTGTTTGTAGCGATTTCTTAAACAAATTGGTTTAATTCAGTGATGGCCATAATGTGCAGGTGTTCAGACACCGTAGCATGCATGTAAATAGGGTCAGGAATATAATGGACATCATAATTACTACAACCTTTCATACATGTATATAACCTTTCATACATGTATATAACCTTTCATACATGTATACAACCTTTCATACATGTATATAACCTTTCATACATGTATACAACCTTTCATACATGTATACAACCTTTCATAATTATATAGCATAGTTTTTCTGACAAGGTATTTTCATTCCAGTTTCTGTTTTTGTTTGACATAATATAAACTTCTCTGGTACAGGTAGCTTCTGTGGCAAACAAAAGCAGACAATAGACAAGATGAAGCAGTCAATAGACACGATGAAGCAGTCAATAGACAAGATGAAGCAGTCAAGATGAAGCAGTCAATAGACAAGATGAAGCAGTCAATAGACTAGATGAAGCAGACAATAGACCAGATGAAGCAGACAATAGACAAGATGAAGCAGACAATAGACAAGATGAAGCAGACAATAGACAAGATGAAGCAGACAATAGACAAGATTAAGTAGACAATAGACAAGATGAATGAAGCAGTCAATAGACAAGATGAAGCAGTCAAGATGAAGCAGTCAATAGACAAGATGAAGCAGTCAATAGACTAGATGAAGCAGACAATAGACCAGATGAAGCAGACAATAGACAAGATGAAGCAGACAATATACAAGATGAAGCAGTCAATAGACAAGATGAAGCAGACAATAGACAAGATGAAGCAGTCAAGATGAAGCAGTCAATAGACAAGATGAAGCAGTCAATATACAAGATGAAGCAGTCAATAGACAAGATGAAGCAGACAATAGACAAGATGAAGTAGACAATACACAAGATGAAACAGACAACAGACAAGATGAAGTAGACAATAGACAAGATGAAGCAGACAATAGACAAGATGAAGCAGTCAAGATGAAGCAGGCAATAGACAAGATGAAGCAGTCAATAGACAAGATGAAGCAGTCAATAGACAAGATGAAGCAGACAATAGACAAGATGAAGCAGTCAATATACAAGATGAAGCAGACAATAGACAAGATGAAGCAGACAATAGACAAGATGAAATAGACAAGAGGAAGCAGACAATAGACAAGATGAAGCAGTCAATAGGCAAGATGAAGTAGACAATAGACAAGATGAAATAGACAATAGACAAGATGAAGCAGACAATAGACAAGATGAAGCAGACAATAGACAAGATGAAGCAGTCAACAGACAAGATGAAGCAGTCAATAGACAAGATGAAGTAGACAATAGACAAGATGAAGTAGACAATAGACAAGATGAATGAAGCAGACAATATACAAGATGAAGCAGTCAATAGACAAGATGAAGTAGTCAATAGACAAGATGAAGCAGATAATAGACAAGATGAAGCAGTCAATAGACAATATGAAGCAGTCAATAGACAAGATGAAGCAGACAATAGACAAGATGAAGTAGACAATAGACAAGATGAAGCAGACAATAGACAAGATGAAGCAGACAATAGACAAGATGAAGTAGACAATAGACAAGATGATACAGACAAGATGAAGTAGACAAGATGAAGCAGACAATAGACAAGATGAAGCAGACAATAGACAAGATGAATGAAGCAGACAATAGACAAGATGAAGCAGTCAAGATGAAGCAGTCAATAGACCAGATGAAGCAGTCAATAGACCACATGAAGCAGACAATAGACAAGATGAAGTAGACAATAGACAAGATGAAACAGACAAGATGAAGTAGACAATAGATAAGATGAATGAAGCAGACAATAGACAAGATGAAGCAGACAATAATAAATTTGAAATGTGAGCTCTGGGTTTGATACATGATATGGCTTATTTACAAGTCTGATAAAACCATCTGTTAGCATGATGGGTTTGAAGTATAGAGAACATTATGAATGGATTGAATCCACATAAATGAGCACATCATACAGTTTATGAAAGACCACAAAACATGAAGCTTATTATGTTAGTGTCACTGTTACAAGTCAATGAAATCAAAACATATTATGGTTGAATAAGTATGAGTCACTTGAGATTTGAAATGTTGAATACCCATACCCTATAAATAAACGTGCAATCATTTGAATACTTACAGATAACAGTTAAGATGTTTTCAAGTTTACATTTAATTTTGAACTCTTTTAATTTTATACGGTTGTCATTTTGAATGTTTAAATAGTGGAAATGCCTCAGATAACAGAATAATCATAACAAAAATAGTTATGTTATATAAGTTCATTTATCACATCTACGGTGTGGTACATTATATCTTACATAATTATGGTATATTACAGAGAGTTCATATATCCCATTCAAGCTATAGTATATTACAGAGAGTTCATATATCCCATTCAAACTATTGTATATTACAAAGAGTTGATATATCCCATTCAAGCTATAGTATATTACAGAGAGTTCATATATCCCATTCAAGCTATTGTATATTACAAAGAGTTCATATATCCCATTCAAGCTATAGTATATTACAGAGAGTTCATATATCCCATTCAAGCTATTGTATATTACAAAGAGTTCATATATCCCATTCAAGCTATTGTATATTATCGGTGGAGAGAAGTTTTTTGTAGTCCAACTGACCAGCCATATAAACATTGTAGTCCAACAACACTAACCGACCAGCCATGTATAACACTGGAGTGGGGATAAATACTGTATATTGTGGTTAGTCTGACCCTTGAGGGGTTTGACATTAGAGGAAGATAGATAGATAATAGAATAATAGGATTAAAGCTGTCCTAATTGTTTCTCACCATTTCTCTAATGTTACTACTGATTGTAGTTTGCAATAATAGTGTCATACAGAATTATAGATCATTGTATGTATGTGTATTAAATACTAATATAACAGACCATTATACTAGTATTAATACTGCACTGTGTCCTGCGGCTGTGTCTGCCTGTGCACGTGATATATGTGGCGTCCGTGGTCCAGTGGTAGAGCGTCGGATTTGGAATCGAACAGTCCCGGGTTTGATACTCGGACAGGCGACGTATGTAGTGTCATTGCGCAGGCGACGTATGTAGTGTCATTGCGCAGGCGACGTATGTAATGTCATTGCGCAGGCGACGTATGTAATGTCATTGAGCAAGGCACCTCACACACATTGCTTAGTACTTGTTAATCGCTTAGGTCGGCTAAGCCTGACCAGGAAAACATGTCTAAGTCCCTGCGAGGGGTTTGACATTAATGGAACATACATACATATATGTAGTCCCAGGTCGGCAAGTGGCCATGCCATGTCAAGCCAGCAAATGTAAATAATAATTAGGATTTTCAACATGTGTTAAAACCCATACAGGCTTTGTTTCGTTTCCAGCATAATTTCATTTCAATCAGAAACACAGTTTGTCAACTTTGATAACAAAACACCTGGTTGAACGAGATAAATGAATACCTGACGACATGAAATGAAGCCACTTATAGTTAGTTATACAGTAACTTACGTATGGTCGCTTGTCTTGCGTCCAGCTTGGCTATGGCGCTATCCAGGTTTTGTACCCTCTTTGATACCTTTTCTGTACGTTCCATCACCCGCTGACATTCGTCAGAGATGTCACAGAACAAGTCGTCTGCATGTCGGACCAAACTTGAAAGTTGTAAAAGTGCCCCAACAATAGCGTTGTTTGCTACCGTTAATAAAACACATTTCTTGTCTAAATCCTCGTACTGCGGGACAGTGTGGGCCCCCAGTCGCCTGGGTTCAATATTCCTACAACCAAACGGCATTTTAATAAACTCCAAAACACGTCCGATCACATTTTAGTCCCTATTTTAAATTACCTGTATCAACGAGATACACAGTCGCCATTTCAAACAACGGGAATAGAACGAGAGTTGTTATTGTGGCTATTCCGCCGATAGCGCTTACATGCGAGTAGCGATTCCCTTTACCCTGGTTACTCTACCGTAAACGTGTGTCGTGTTACGGCGATCGTTTGACCCAATGACCATGGTCTCTCGCAAAACATATTCAATTAAATGTAGGCCTATTAACGCTAACCAAAATTGTGTATTTCCCGGATTCGATATCGGCAGACACCTAATTATATCTTGAAAACCAGCCGGTGTCTTACAATATAATTATTACGAATGTAGCCAATATTTAATATTCCCAAATACGTATTTAAATGACAAGATATTCAGTGGGCATATAGGGTTTAAACCCAGATTTTGGGTACTTTATTATGCAACGATAGGCTACATAGCCTAACACTTTTGACGTTTCCCTCCAAATTAAGTCACGGAAGAGATATAACGATATTTAAATATGGGAAATGTTCACCTGCAAGTGATCAATAGTCTTTTGGCGCCGAATTCCAACTGTATAATTATGTGTCTGAAAAGTACATTGGTGGATGTGGATAAGACAAATGGTTGTGTTTTCAGTTGTAATGAATCCGATTATACATGAGGTATGCACACGTCTCTACTATATATAGATATTTGCGATCGACAATAACAGTGTATAGGATGTGACCACTATTTTCCAACATATACATACATAGTAGGCCTATATATCTATCTATCTGTGAGTATATACTAGGCATATCTGTGAATATATACTAGGTATAGCTGTGAATATATACTAGGCATATCTGTGAATATATACTAGGTATATCTGTGAGTATATACTAGGCATATCTGTGAATATATACTAGGTATAGCTGTGAATATATACTAGGCATATCTGTGAATATATACTAGGTATATCTGTGAGTATATACTAGGCATATCTGTGAGTATATACTAGGTATAGCTGTGAATATATACTAGGCATATCTGTAAATATATACTAGGTATAGCTGTAAATATATACTAGGTATAGCTGTGAGTATATACTAGGTATAGCTGTAAATATATACTAGGTATAGCTGTGAGTATATACTAGGTATATCTGTGAATATATACTAGGCATATCTGTAAATATATACTAGGCATAGCTGTGAGTATGTATACTAGGTATAGCTGTGAGTATATACTAGGTATATCTGTGAATATATACTAGGTATATCTGTGAATATATACTAGGTATATCTGTGAGTATATACTACGTATAGCTGTGAGTATATACTAGGTATATCTGTGAATATATACCACACATATCTGTAAATATATACTAGGCATAGCTGTGAGTATGTATACTACGAATAGCTGTGAGTATATACTAGGTATATCTGTGAGTATATATACTAGGTATATCTGTGAGTATATACTAGGTATATCTGTGAGTATATACTAGGTATAGCTGTGAGTATATACTAGGTATATCTGTGAGTATATATACTAGGTATATCTGTGAGTATATACTAGGTATATCTGTGAGTATATACTAGGTATAGCTGTGAATATATACTAGGTATATCTGTGAGTATATACTAGGTATATCTGTGAGTATATACTTGGTATAGCTGTGAGTATGTATACTAGGTATAGCTGTGAGTATATACTAGGTATAGCTGTAAATATATACTAGGTATATCTGTGAGTATATACTAGGTATAGCTGTAAATATATACTAGGTATATCTGTGAATATATACTAGGCATATCTGTAAATATATACTAGGCATAGCTGTGAGTATGTATACTAGGTATAGCTGTGAGTATATACTAGGTATAGCTGTGAGTATATACTAGGCATAGCTGTGAGTATATACTAGGTATAGCTGTGAATATATACTAGGTATAGCTGTGAGTATATACTAGGTATATCTGTGAGTATATACTAGGTATAGCTGTGAAAAACAGTAACACTATATACTAGGCATATCTGTGAGTATATATACTAGGTATAGCTGTGAATATATACTAGGCATAGCTGTGAGTATGTATACTAGGTATAGCTGTGAGTATATACTAGGTATAGCTGTGAGTATATACTAGGCATAGCTGTGAGTATATACTAGGTATAGCTGTGAATATATACTAGGTATAGCTGTGAGTATATACTAGGTATATCTGTGAGTATATACTAGGGATATCTGTAAATATATACTAGGTATATATGTGACTATATACTAGGCATATCTGTGAGTATATATACTAGGTATAGCTGTGAATATATACTAGGTATATCTGTGAATATATACTAGGTATATCTGTGAATATATACTAGGTATATCTGTGAATATATACTAGGTATATCTGTGAATATATACTAGGTATATCTGTGAATATATACTAGGCATAGCTGTGAATATATACTAGGTATAGCTGTGAATATATACTAGGTATAGCTGTGAGTATATATACTAGGTATATCTGTGAGTATATATACTAGGTATATCTGTGAGTATATATACTAGGTATATCTGTGAGTATATATACTAGGTATATCTGTGAGTATATATACTAGGTATAGCTGTGAGTATATATACTAGGTATATCTGTGAATATATATACTAGGTATATCTGTGAGTATATATACTAGGTATAGCTGTGAGTATATATACTAGGTATATCTGTGAGTATATATACTAGGTATATCTGTGAGTATATATACTAGGTATAGCTGTTAGTATATATACTAGGTATAGCTGTGAGTATATATACTAGGTATATCTGTGAATATATACTAGGTATAGCTGTGAGTATATATACTAGGCATAGCTGTGAGTATATACTAGGTATAGCTGTGAATATATACTAGGTATATCTGTGAGTATATACTAGGTATATCTGTGAGTATATACTAGGTATAGCTGTGAGTATGTATACTAGGTATAGCTGTGAGTATATACTAGGTATAGCTGTAAATATATACTAGGTATATCTGTGAGTATATACTAGGTATAGCTGTGAGTATATACTAGGTATATCTGTGAGTATATACTAGGTATAGCTGTAAATATATACTAGGGATATATGTGAGTATATACTAGGTATAGCTGTAAATATATACTATGTACATCTGTGAGTATATACTAGGTATATCTGTGAGTATATACTAGGTATATCTGTGAGTATATACTAGGTATAGCTGTGAGTATATACTAGGTATATCTGTGAGTATATACTAGGCATATCTGTAAATATATACTAGGTATATCTGTGAATATATACTAGGTATATCTGTGAGTATATATACTAGGTATAGCTGTGAGTATATACTAGGTATAGCTGTGGGTATATACTAGGTATAGCTGTAAATATATACTACGTATATCTGTGAGTATATACTAGGTATATCTGTGAGTATATACTAGGTATATCTGTGAGTATATACTAGGTATAGCTGTAAATATATACTAGGTATATCTGTGAGTATATACTAGGTATAGCTGTGAGTATATACTAGGTATATCTGTGAGTATATACTAGGTATATCTGTGAGTATATACTAGGTATAGCTGTAAATATATACTAGGTATATCTGTGAATATATACTAGGTATATCTGTGAGTATATATACTCGGTATAGCTGTGAATATATACTAGGTATATCTGTGAATATATACTAGGTATATCTGTGAGTATATATACTAGGTATAGCTGTGAATATATACTAGGTATATCTGTGAATATATACTAGGTATAGCTGTGAGTATATACTAGGTATATCTGTGAGTATATATACTAGGTATAGCTGTGAATATATACTAGGTATATCTGTGAGTATATATACTAGGTATAGCTGTGAAAATATACTAGGTATATCTGTAAATATATACTAGGCATATCTGTAAATATATACTAAGTATATCTGTGAATATATACTAGGCATATCTGTGAATATATACTAGGTATATCTGTGAATATATACTAGGTATATCTGTGAGTATATATACTAGGTATAGCTGTAAATATATACTAGGTATATATGTGAATATATACTAGGTATATCTGTGAGTATATATACTAGGTATAGCTGTGAATATATACTAGGTATAGCTGTGAGTATATACTAGATATATCTGTGAGTATATACTAGGTATATCTGTGAATATATACTAGGTATATCTGTGAATATATACTAGGTATATATGTGAATATATACTAGGCATAGCTGTGAATATATACTAGGTATAGCTGTGAATATATACTAGGCATAGCTGTGAGTATATATACTAGGTATATCTGTGAGTATATATACTAGGTATATCTGTGAGTATATATACTAGGTATATCTGTGAGTATATATACTAGGTATATCTGTGAGTATATATACTAGGTATAGCTGTGAGTATATATACTAGGTATATCTGTGAATATATACTAGGTATATCTGTGAGTATATATACTAGGTATAGCTGTGAGTATATATACTAGGTATATCTGTGAGTATATATACTAGGTATATCTGTGAGTATATATACTAGGTATAGCTGTGAGTATATATACTAGGTATATCTGTGAATATATACTAGGTATAGCTCTGAGTATATATACTAGGTATATCTGTGAGTATATATACTAGGTATATCTGTGAATATATACTAGGTATAGCTGTGAGTATATATACTAGGTATAGCTGTGAGTATATATTAGGTATATCTGTGAATTTATACTAGGTATAGCTGTGATTATATATACTAGGTATCGCTGTGAGTATATATATTAGGTATAGCTGTGAGTATATATACTAGGTATATCTGTGAGTATATATACTAGATATAGCTGTGAGTATATATACTAGGTATATCTGTGAGTATATATACTAGGTATAGCTGCGAGTATATATACTAGGCATAGCTGTGAGTAGATATACTAGGCATAGCTGTGAGTATATATACTAGGAATAGCTGCGAGTATATATACTAGGCATAGCTGTGAGTAGATATACTAGGTATATCTGTGAGTATATACTAGGTATAGCTGTGAGTATATACTAGGTATATCTGTGAGTATATACTAGGTATAGCTGTGAGTATATACTAGGTATATCTGTGAGTATATACTAGGTATATCTGTGAGTATATACTAGGTATAGCTGTAAATATATACTAGGTATATCTGTGAATATATACTAGGTATATCTGTGAGTATATATACTAGGTATATCTGTGAATATATACTAGGTATATCTGTGAATATATACTAGGTATAGCTGTGAGTATATACTAGGTATATCTGTGAGTATATATACTAGGTATAGCTGTGAATATATACTAGGTATATCTGTGAGATATATACTAGGTATAGCTGTGAATATATACTTCGTATATCTGTGAAAATATACTAGGTATATCTGTAAATATATACTAGGCATATCTGTAAATATATACTAGGTATATCTGTGAATATATACTAGGTATATCTGTGAATATATACTAGGTATATCTGTGAGATATATACTAGGCATAGCTGTAAATATATACTAGGTATATCTGTGAATATATACTAGGTATATCTGTGAATATATACTAGGTATATCTGTGAGATATATACTAGGTATAGCTGTAAATATATACTAGGTATATCTGTGAATATATACTAGGATATCTGTAAATATATACTAGGCATAGCTGTGAGTATATATACTAGGTATAGCTGTGAGTATATATTAGGTATATCTGTGAATTTATACTAGGTATAGCTGTGAATATATACTAGGTATCGCTGTGAGTATATATAGGTATAGCTGTGAGTATATACTAGGTATATCTGTGAGTATATACTAGATATAGCTGTGAATATATACTAGGTATATCTGTGAGATATATACTAGGTATAGCTGCGAGTATATACTAGGCATACTGTGAAATATACTAGGATACTGTGAGTATATACTAGGATACTGGAGATATATACTAGGCATAGCTGTGAGTATATACTAGGTATATCTGTGAGTATATACTAGGTATAGCTGTGAGTATATACTAGGTATATCTGTGAGTATATACTAGGTATAGCTGTGAGTATATACTAGGTATATCTGTGAGTATATACTAGGTATATCTGTGAGTATATACTAGGTATAGCTGTAAATATATACTAGGTATATCTGTGAATATATACTAGGTATATCTGTGAGTATATATACTAGGTATAGCTGTGAATATATACTAGGTATATCTGTGAATATATACTAGGTATAGCTGTGAGTATATACTAGGTATATCTGTGAGTATATATACTAGGTATAGCTGTGAATATATACTAGGTATATCTGTGAGTATATATACTAGGTATAGCTGTGAATATATACTTCGTATATCTGTGAAAATATACTAGGTATATCTGTAAATATATACTAGGCATATCTGTAAATATATACTAGGTATATCTGTGAATATATACTAGGCATATCTGTGAATATATACTAGGTATATCTGTGAGATATATACTAGGCATAGCTGCAAATATATACTAGGTATATCTGTGAATATATACTAGGTATATCTGTGAATATATACTAGGTATATCTGTGAGTATATATACTAGGTATAGCTGTAAATATATACTAGGTATATCTGTGAATATATACTAGGCATATCTGTAAATATATACTAGGCATAGCTGTGAGTATGTATACTAGGTATAGCTGTGAGTATATACTAGGTATAGCTGTGAGTATATACTAGGTATAGCTGTGAATATATACTACGTATAGCTGTGAGTATATACTAGGTATATCTGTGAGTATATACTAGGTATAGCTGTGAATATATACTAGGAATATCTGTGAGTATATACTAGGCATATCTGTAAATATATACTAGGTATATATGTGAATATATACTAGGCATATCTGTGAGTATATACTAGGTATATCTGTGAATATATACTAGGTATATCTGTGAATATATACTAGGTATATCTGTGAATATATACTAGGTATATCTGTGAATATATACTAGGTATAGCTGTGAATATATACTAGGTATAGCTGTGAATATATACTAGGCATAGCTGTGAGTATATATACTAGGTATATCTGTGAGTATATATACTAGGTATATCTGTGAGTATATATACTAGGTATATCTGTGAGTATATATACTAGGTATATCTGTGAGTATATATACTAGGTATAGCTGTGAGTATATATACTAGGTATATCTGTGAATATATACTAGGTATATCTGTGAGTATATATACTAGGTATAGCTGTGAGTATATATACTAGGTATATCTGTGAGTATATATACTAGGTATATCTGTGAGTATATATACTAGGTATAGCTGTGAGTATATATACTAGGTATATCTGTGAATATATACTAGGTATAGCTCTGAGTATATATACTAGGTATAGCTGTGAGTATATATACTAGGTATATCTGTGAATATATACTAGGTATAGCTGTGAGTATATACTAGGTATAGCTGTGAATATATACTAGGTATATCTGTGAATATATACTAGGTATAGCTGTGAATATATACTAGGTATAGCTGTGAATATATACTAGGTATACTGTGAGTATATACTAGGTATATCTGTGAATATATACTAGGTATAGCTGTGAATATATACTAGGTATATCTGTGAGTATATATACTAGGTATAGCTGCGAGTATATATACTAGGCATAGCTGTGAGTAGATATACTAGGTATAGCTGTGAGTATATATACTAGGTATAGCTGTGAGTATATATACTAGGTATAGCTGTGAGTATATATACTAGGTATAGCTGTGAGTATATACTAGGTATAGCTGTGAGTATAGAATATATTAAAGCTGTGTATAATATACTAGGTATAGCTGCGAGTATATATACTAGGCATAGCTGTGAGTAGATATAATAGGCATAGCTGTGAGTATATATACTAGGCATAGCTGCGAGTATATATACTAGGCATAGCTGTGAGTAGATATACTAGGTATAGCTGTGAGTATATACTAGGTATAGCTGTGAGTAGATATACTAGGTATAGCTGTGAGTAGATATACTAGGTATAGCTGTGAGTATATACTAGGTATAGCTGTGAGTATATACTAGGTATAGCTGTGAGTATATACTAGGTATATCTGTGAATATATACTAGGTATATCTGTGAGTATATACTAGGTATATCTGTGAATATATACTAGGTATAGCTGTGAGTATATACTAGGTATATCTGTGAGTATATACTAGGTATATCTGTGAGTATATACTAGGTATAGCTGTGAGTATATACTAGGTATATCTGTGAATATATACTAGGTATATCTGTGAATATATACTAGGTATAGCTGTGAGTATATACTAGGTATATCTGTGAATATATACTAGGTATATCTGTGAGTATATACTAGGTATAGCTGTGAATATATACTAGGTATATCTGTGAGTATATACTAGGTATATCTGTGAATATATACTAGGTATAGCTGTGAGTATATACTAGGTATAGCTGTGAGTATATACTAGGCATAGCTGTGAGTATATACTAGGTATATCTGTGAGTATATACTAGGTATAGCTGTGAGTATATACTAGGTATATCTGTGAGTATATATACTAGGTATAGCTGTGAGTATATACTAGGTATATCTGTGAGTATATACTAGGTATAGCTGTGAGTATATACTAGGTATAGCTGTGAGTATATACTAGGTATATCTGTGAGTATATACTAGGTATATCTGTGAGTATATACTAGGTATAGCTGTGAGTATATACTAGGTATATCTGTGAATATATACTAGGTATATCTGTTAATATATACTAGGTATATCTGTGAGTATATACTAGGTATATCTGTGAATATATACTATGTATATCTGTGAGTATATACTAGGTATATCTGTGAGTATATACTAGGTATATCTGTGAATATATAATACCTATATCTGTGAGTATATACTAGGTATATCTGTGAATATATACTAGGTATGTCTGTAAATATATACTAGGTATATCTGTAAATATATACTAGGCATATCTGTAAATATATACTAGGTATATCTGTGAGTATATACTAGATATATCTGTAAATATATACTAGGTATAGCTGTGAATATATACTAGGTATATCTGTAAATATATACTAAGTATATCTGTAAATATATACTAGGCATATCTGTGAATATATACTAGGTATATCTGTAAATATATACTAAGTATATCTGTGAGTATATACTAGGTATATCTGTAAATATATACTAGGTATAGCTGTGAATATATACTAGGTATATCTGTAAATATATACTAGGTATAGCTGTGAATATATACTAGGCATATCTGTAAATATATACTAGATATATCTGTGAATATATACTAGGTATATCTGTGAATATATACTAGATATATCTGTGAATATATACTAAGTATATCTGTGAATATATACTAGGCATATCTGTAAATATATACTAGGCATAGCTGTGAGTATGTATACTAGGTATAGCTGTGAGTATATACTAGGTATAGCTGTGAGTATATACTAGGTATAGCTGTGAGTATATACTAGGTATAGCTGTGAATATATACTAGGTATAGCTGTGAGTATATACTAGGTATATCTGTGAGTATATACTAGGTATAGCTGTGAATATATACTAGGAATATCTGTGAGTATATACTAGGCATATCTGTAAATATATACTAGGTATATATGTGAATATATACTAGGCATATCTGTGAGTATATATACTAGGTATAGCTGTGAATATATACTAGGTATATATGTGAATATATACCAGGCATATATGTGAGTATATACTAGGTATATCTGTGAATATATACTAGGTATATCTGTGAATATATACTAGGTATATCTGTGAATATATACTAGGTATATCTGTGAATATATACTAGGCATAGCTGTGAATATATACTAGGTATATCTGTGAATATATACTAGGCATAGCTGTGAGTATATATACTAGGTATATCTGTGAGTATATATACTAGGTATATCTGTGAGTATATATACTAGGTATATCTGTGAGTATATATACTAGGTATATCTGTGAGTATATATACTAGGTATAGCTGTGAGTATATATACTAGGTATATCTGTGAATATATACTAGGTATATCTGTGAGTATATATACTAGGTATAGCTGTGAGTATATATACTAGGTATATCTGTGAGTATATATACTAGGTATATCTGTGAGTATATATACTAGGTATAGCTGTGAGTATATATACTAGGTATATCTGTGAATATATACTAGGTATAGCTCTGAGTATATATACTAGGTATAGCTGTGAGTATATATACTAGGTATATCTGTGAATATATACTAGGTATAGCTGTGAGTATATATACTAGGTATAGCTGTGAGTATATATACTTGGTATAGCTGTGAGTATATATACTAGGTATATCTGTGAGTATATATACTAGATATAGCTGTGAGTATATATACTAGGTATAGCTGTGAGTATATATACTAGGTATAGCTGTGAGTATATATACTAGGTATAGCTGTGAGTATATATACTAGGTATATCTGTGAATATATACTAGGTATAGCTGTGAGTATATATACTAGGTATAGCTGTGAGTATATATACTAGGTATATCTGTGAATTTATACTAGTTATAGCTGTGATTATATATACTAGGTATCGCTGTGAGTATATATACTTGGTATAGCTGTGAGTATATATACTAGGTATATC
Organism: Archivesica marissinica; assembly: GCA_014843695.1. Lineage (NCBI taxonomy): Eukaryota > Metazoa > Mollusca > Bivalvia > Venerida > Vesicomyidae > Archivesica > Archivesica marissinica. The sequence goes on from CM026387.1 coordinate 700,876, forward strand.
TGTGAGTATATATACTAGATATAGCTGTGAGTATATATACTAGGTATATCTGTGAGTATATATACTAGGTATATCTGTGAGTATATATACTAGGTATAGCTGCGAGTAGATATACTAGGCATAGCTATGAGTATATATACTAGGCATAGCTGTGAGTATATATACTAGGTATAGCTGTGAGTATATACTAGGTATAGCTGTGAGTATATATACTAGGTATAGCTGTGAGTATATATACTAGGTATAGCTGTGAGTATATATACTAGGTATATCTGTGAGTATATATACTAGATATAGCTGTGAGTATATATACTAGGTATATCTGTGAGTATATATACTAGGTATAGCTGTGAGTATATATACTAGGTATAGCTGTGAGTATATACTAGGTATAGCTGTGAGTATATATACTAGGTACAGCTGTGAGTATATATACTAGGTATAGCTGTGAGTATATATACTAGGTATATATGTGAGTATATATACTAGATATAGCTGTGAGTATATATACTAGGTATATCTGTGAGTATATATACTAGGCATAGCTGCGAGTATATATACTAGGCATAGCTGTGAGTAGATATACTAGGTATAGCTGTGAGTATATACTAGGTATAGCTGTGAGTAGATATACTAGGTATAGCTGTGAGTAGATATACTAGGTATAGCTGTGAGTATATACTAGGTATAGCTGTGAGCATATACTAGGTATAGCTGTGAGTATATACTAGGTATATCTGTGAATATATACTAGGTATATCTGTGAGTATATACTAGGTATATCTGTGAATATATACTAGGTATATCTGTTAATATATACTAGGTATAGCTGTGAATATATACTAGGTATAGCTGTGAGTATATACTAGGTATATCTGTGAGTATATACTAGGTATATCTGTGAGTATATACTAGGTATAGCTGTGAGTATATACTAGGTATATCTGTGAATATATACTAGGTATATCTGTGAATATATACTAGGTATAGCTGTGAGTATATACTAGGTATATCTGTGAATATATACTAGGTATATCTGTGAGTATATACTAGGTATAGCTGTGAATATATACTAGGTATATCTGTGAGTATATACTAGGTATATCTGTGAATATATACTAGGTATAGCTGTGAGTATATACTAGGTATAGCTGTGAGTATATACTGGGCATAGCTGTGATTATATACTAGGTATATCTGTGAGTATATACTAGGTATAGCTGTGAGTATATACTAGGTATATCTGTGAGTATATATACTAGGTATAGCTGTGAGTATATACTAGGTATATCTGTGAGTATATACTAGGTATAGCTGTGAGTATATACTAGGTATAGCTGTGAGTATATACTAGGTATATCTGTGAGTATATAGTAGGTATATCTGTGAGTATATACTAGGTGTAGCTGTGAGTATATACTAGGTATAGCTGTGAGTATATACTAGGTATATCTGTGAGTATATAGTAGGTATATCTGTGAGTATATACTAGGTATAGCTGTGAGTATATACTAGGTATATCTGTGAATATATACTAGGTATATCTGTTAATATATACTAGGTATATATGTGAGTATATACTAGGTATATCTGTGAATATATACTATGTATATCTGTGAGTATATACTAGGTATATCTGTGAGTATATACTAGGTATATCTGTGAATATATAATACCTATTCCTGTGAGTATATACTAGGTATATCTGTGAATATATACTAGGTATGTCTGTAAATATATACTAGGCATATCTGTAAATATATACTAGGTATATCTGTGAGTATATACTAGATATATATGTAAATATATACTAGGTATAGCTGTGAATATATACTAGGTATATCTGTGAATATATACTAGGTATATCTGTAAATATATACTAAGTATATCTGTGAGTATATACTAGGTATATCTGTAAATATATACTAGGTATAGCTTTGAATATATACTAGGTATATCTGTAAATATATACTAGGTATAGCTGTGAATATATACTAGGCATATCTGTAAATATATACTAGATATATCTGTGAATATATACTAGGTATATCTGTGAATATATACTAGATATATCTGTGAATATATACTAAGTATATCTGTGAATATATACTAGGTATATCTGTAAATATATACTAGGTATATCTGTAAATATATACTAGGCATATCTGTGAATATATACTAGGTATATCTGTAAATATATACTAGGTATATCTGTGAATATATACTAGGCATAGCTGTGAGTATATACTAGGTATAGCTGTGAATATATACTAGGTATAGCTGTGAATATATACTAGGCATAGCTGTGAGTATATACTAGGTATAGCTGTGAGTATATATACTAGGCATAGCTGTGAGTATATATACTAGGTATAGCTGTGAGTATATACTAGGTATAGCTGTGAGTATATAATAGGTATATCTGTGAGTATATATACTAGGTATATCTGTGAGTATATATACTAGGTATAGCTGTGAGTATATATACTAGGTATATCTGTGAGTATATATACTAGGTATATCTGTGAGTATATATACTAGGTATATCTGTGAGTATATATACTAGGTATATCTGTGAGTATATATACTAGGTATAGCTGTGAGTATATATACTAGGTATATATGTGAATATATACTAGGTATAGCTGTGAGTATATATACCAGGTATAGCTGTGAGTATATATACTATGTATAGCTGTGAGTATATATACCAGGTATAGCTGTGAGTATATATACTAGGTTTAGCTGTGAGTATATATACTAGGTATATATGTAAGTATATATACTAGGTATAGCTGTGAGTATATATACTAGGTATAGCTGTGAGTATATATACTAGGTATAGCTGTGAGTATATATACTATGCATAGCTGTGAGTATATACTAGGTATATCTGTGAGTATATATACTAGGTATAGCTGTGAGTATATATACTATGCATAGCTGTGAGTATATACTAGGTATAGCTTTGAATATATACTAGGCATATCTGTGATTATATATACTAGGTATAGCTGTGAATATATACTAGGTATATCTGTGAATATATACTAGGCATATCTGTGAGTATATACTAGGTATATCTGTGAATATATACTAGGTATATCTGTGAATATATACTAGGTATAACTGTGAATATATACTAGGTATATCTGTGAATATATACTAGGCATAGCTGTGAATATATACTAGGTATATCTGTGAATATATACTAGGTATATCTGTGAATATATACTAGGCATAGCTGTGAATATATACTAGGTATAGCTGTGAATATATACTAGGTATAGCTGTGAGTATATATACTAGGTATATCTGTGAGTATATATACTAGGTATATATGTGAGTATATATACTAGGTATATCTGTGAGTATATATACTAGGTATAGCTGTGAGTATATATACTAGGTATATCTATGAATATATACTAGGTATATCTGTGAGTATATATACTAGGTATAGCTGTGAGTATATACTAGGTATATCTGTGAGTATATATACTAGGTATATCTGTGAATATATACTAGGTATAGCTGTGAGTATATATACTAGGTATAGCTGTGAGTATATATACTAGGTATATCTGTGAATATATACTAGGTATAGCTGTGAGTATATATACTAGGTATAGCTGTGAGTATATATATTAGGTATATCTGTGAATTTATACTAGGTATAGCTGTGAGTATATATACTAGGTATAGCTGTTAGTATATATACTAGGTATAGCTGTGAGTATATACTAGGCATATCTGTGAGTATATATACTAGGTATAGCTGTGAGTATATACTAGGCATAGCTGTGAGTATATATACTAGGTATAGCTGTGAGTATATATACTAGGCATATATGTGAGTATATATACTAGGTATAGCTGTGAGTATATATACTAGGCATATCTGTGAGTATATATACTAGGTATAGCTGTGAGTATATATACTAGGCATATTTGTGAATATTGAGTTGGGAGTGTATGGTTTTATCGGTCCTTATTTTCAGGTCCATATCGCTATGGTACACTGAAACAAACCACAGCATATGACTGGATTTGGCCGACGAGCTAATTATTTAATGAAAACTGTATGATCAGGAAATGTTAGGGGGCGAGCAAGCCCTCCTTGAACCCGTTAACTCAGTGCTCGTGTAGCAGGTAAATGCAAAATATGCAAGCCCCATCCCGTCGAGACAATTTAACACAAACAATGACTGGCCACTCAACTCTGTAACAATATAATATATTAATAACATGTTTTTAATGTTGGCCATAATCTGTCATAGATGTCGCCGTTGGCTTTTTCAGTTCATTGAATTCGGATTTTATTATCTAAATGACATTCAATATGACACTTATTAATTATGACATAGCAAGCAAGCAAGCAAGCTATTTCAATTTTATCGAGGCAAGAGCTGGTGAGTTACCTCACTTCCAACAAGATACAAGAGCCGACGAGTTACATCTCTTCCAACAAGATACAACAGCTGACGAGTTACCTCTCTTCCAACAAGATACAAGAGCTGACGAGTTACTTCTCTTCCAACAAGATACAAGAGCTGACGAGTTGCCTCTCTTCCAAACAGATACAAGAGCTGACGAGTTGCCTCTCTTCCAAACAGATACAAGAGCTGACAAGTTGCCTCTCTTCAAACAAGATACAAGAGCTGACGAGTTGGCTGTCTTTAAACAAGATACAAGAGCTGGCGAGTTACCTCTCTTCCAACAAGATGCAACCGCTGGTGAAGTTACCTCTCATCCAACAAGATACAAGAGCTGGTGAAGTTACCACTCTCCCTACAAGTAGGCTGTTTTATGTACAAGAGCTGGTGAGTTACCTCTCTTCCAACAAGATACACGGGCTGATGAGCTACCTCTCTTCCAACAAGATACACGAGCTGGTGAGTTACCTCTCTTCCAACAAGATACAAGAGCCGACGAGTTACCTCTCTTCCAACAAGATACAGGAGCTGACGAGTTACCTCTCTTCCAACAAGACACAAGAGCTGACGAGTTGTCTCTCTTCCAACAAGATACAAGAGCCGACGAGTTACCTCTCTTCCAACAAGATACAAGAGCTGACGAGTTACTTCTCTTCCAACAAGATACAAGAGCTGACGAGTTGCCTCTCTTCCAAACAGATACAAAAGCTGACGAGTTGCCTCTCTTCAAACAAGATACACGAGCTGACGAGTTGGCTGTCTTTAAACAAGATACAAGAGCTGGCGAGTTACCTCTCTTCCAACAAGATGCAACAGCTGGTGAAGTTACCTCTCATCCAACAAGATACAAGAGCTGGTGAAGTTACCTCTCTCCCTACAAGTAGGCTGTTTTATGTACAAGAGCTGGCGAGTTACAACTCTCCCTACAAGTAGGCTGTTTTATGTACAAGACCTGGCGAGTTACCTCTAATCCAACAAGTAAGCAGTTTTATCTACAAGAGCTAGCGAGTTACCTCTAATCCGACAAGAACGCTGTTTTATCTACAAGAGCTGGCGAGTTACTTTTAATCCTAAAAGTAGGATGTTTTAGGCACAAGAGCTGGCGAGTTACTTCTAATCCGACAAGTAGGTTGTTTTATATGCAAGAGCTGGCGAGTTACCTCTAATCCGACAAGTATGCTGTTTTATGCACAAGAGCTGGCGAGTTACTTCTAATCCGACAAGTAGCCTGTTTTATATACAAGAGCTGGCGAGTTACCTCTAATCCGACAAGTAGACTGTTTTATGTACAAGAGCTGGTGAGTTACCTCTAATCCGACATGTAAGCTGTTTTATGTACAAGAGCTGGCGAGTTACCTCTACTCCGATAAGAAGGCTGTTTTATGTACAAGAGCTGGCGAGTTACTTCTAATCCAACAAGTAGGCTGTTTTATATACAAGAGTTGGCGAGTTACCTCAAATCCGACAAGTAGGCTGTTTTATGCACAAGAGCTGGCGAGTTACTTCTACTCCGACAAGTAGCCTGTTTTATATACAAGAGCTGGCGAGTTACCTCTATTCCGACAAGTAGGCAGTTTTATATACAAGAGCTGGCGAGTTACCTCTATTCCGACAAGTAGGCAGTTTTATATACAAGAGCTGGCGAGTTACCCCTAATCCGACAAGTAGGCTGTTTTATGTACAAGAGATGGCGAATTACCTCTAATCCGACAAGTAGGCTGTTTTATGTACAAGAGCTGGCGAGGTACCTCTAATCCGACAAGTAGGCTGTGTTATATACAAGAGCTGGCGAGTTACCTCTAATCCGACAAGTATGTTGTTTTATGTACAAGAGCTGGCGAGTTACCCTTCTCCCGACAAGTAGGCTGTTTTATGTACAAGAGCTGGCGAGTTACCTCTAATCCGACAAGTAGGCTGTTTTATGCACAAGAGCTGGAGAGTTACTTCTAATCCAACAAGTAGGTTGTTTTATGTACAAGAGCTGGCGAGTTACCTCTAATCCGACTAGTAGGCTGTTTTATCTACAAGAGCTGGCGAGTTACTTCTAATCCTAAAAGTAGGCTGTTTTATGCACAAGAGCTGGCGAGGTATCTCTAATCCGACAAGTAGGCTGTTTTATGTACAAGAGCTGACGAGTTACCTCTAATCCGACAAGTAGGCTGTTTTATATACAAGAGTTGGCGAGTTACCTCTAATCCGATAAGTAGGCTGTTTTATGTACAAGAGCTGGCGAGTTACTTCTTATCCGACAAGTAGGCTGTTTTATCTACAAGAGCTGGCGAGTTACTTCTAATCCGACAAGTAGGCTGTTTTATGTACAAGAGCTGGCGAGTTACCTCTACTCCGATAAGTAGGCTGTTTTATGTACAAGTGCTGGCGAGTTACCTCTAATCCGACAAGTAGGCTGTTTTATGTACAAGAGCTGGCGAGTTACTTCTTATTCGACAAGTAGGCTGTTTTATATACAAGAGCTGGCGAGTTACTTCTAATCCGACAAGTAGGCTGTTATATATACAAGAGCTGGCGAGATACCGCTAATCCGACAAGTAGGCTATTTTATGTACAAGAGCTGGCGAGTTACCTCTAATCCGACAAGTAGGCTGTTTTATATTCAAGAGCTGGCGAGTTACCTCTAATCCGACAAGTAGACTGTTTTATGTACACGAGCTGGCGAGTTACCTCTAATCCGACATGTAAGCTGTTTTATGTACAAGTGCTGGCGAGTTACCTCTAATCCGACAAGTAGGCTGTTTTATATACAAGAGCTGGCGAGTTACCTCTACTCCGACAAGTAGGCCGTTTTATATACAAGAGCTGGCGAGTTACCTCTAATCCGACAAGTAGGCTGCTTTATATACAAGAGCTGGCGAGTTACTTCTAATCCGACAAGTAGGCTGTTATATATACAAGAGCTGGCGAAATACCGCTAATCCGACAAGTAGGCTGTTTTATGTACAAGAGCTGGCGAGTTACCTCTAATCCGACAAGTAGGCTGTTTTATATTCAAGAGCTGGCGAGTTACCTCTAATCCGACAAGTATGTTGTTTTATGTACAAGAGCTGGCGAGTTACCTCTAATCCGACAAGTATGTTGTTTTATATACAAGAGCTGACTAGGTACCTCTAATCCGACAAGTAGGCTGTTTTATATACAAGAGTTGACGAGTTACCTCTATTCAAACAAGTAGGCTCTTTTATGCACAAGAGCTGACTAGTTACCTCTAATCCGACAAGTAGGCTGTTTTATATACAAGAGCTGGCGAGTTACCTCTAATCCGACAAGTTGGTTGTTTTATGTACAACAGCTGGCGAGTTACCTCTAATCCGAAAAGTAGGCTGTTTTATGTACAAGAGCTGGAGAGTTACCTCTAATCCGACAAGTCGGCTGTTTTATCTACAATAGCTGGCGAGTTACTTCTAATCCTAAAAGTAGGCTGTTTTATGCACAAGAGCTGGCGAGTTACTTCTAATCCAAAAAGTAGGCTGTTTTATATGCAAGAGCTGGCGAGTTACCTCTAATCCGACAAGTAGGCTGTTTTATGCACGAGAGCTGGCGAGTTACTTCTAATCCGACAAGTAGCCTGTTTTATATACAAGAGCTGGCGAGTTACCTCTAATCCGACAAGTAGACTGTTTTATGTACAAGAGATGGCGAGTTAACTCTAATCCGACATGTAAGCTGTTTTATGTACAAGAGCTGGCGAGTTACCTCTACTCCAATAAGAAGGCTGTAATATGTACACGAGCTGGCGAGTTACCTCTAATCCGACAAGTAGGCTGTTTTATGTACAAGAGCTGGCGAGTTACTTCTTATCCGACAAGTAGGCTGTTTTATATACAAGAGCTGGCGAGTTACTTCTAATCCGACAAGTAGGCTGTTTTATGTACAAGAGCTGGCGAGTTACCTCTACTCCGATAAGTAGGCTGTTTTATGTACAAGAGCTGGCGAGTTACCTCTAATCCGACAAGTAGGCTGTTTTATGTACAAGAGCTGGCGAGTTACTTCTTATCCGACAAGTAGGCTGTTTTATATACAAGAGCTGGCGAGTTACTTCTAATCCGACAAGTAGGCTGTTTTATATACAAGAGCTGGCGAGTTACCTCTAATCCGACAAGTAGGCTGTTTTATGTACAAGAGCTGGCGAGTTACCTCTAATCCGACAAGTAGGCTGTTTTATATACAAGAGCTGGCGAGTTACCTCTAATCCGACAAGTAGACTGTTTTATGTACAAGAGCTGGCGAGTTACCTCTAATCCGACAGTAGCTGTTTTGTACAAGAGCTGGCGAGTTACCTCTAATCCGACAAGTAGGCTGTTTTATGTACAAGAGCTGGCGAGTTACCTCTAATCCGACAAGTAGGCTGTTTTATGTACAAGAGCTGGCGAGTTACCTCTAATCCGACAAGTAGGCTGTTTTATGTACAAGAGCTGGCGAGTTACTCTAATCCGACAAGTAGGCTGTTTTATATACAAGAGCTGGCGAGTTACCTCTAATCCGACAAGTAGGCTGTTTTATGTACAAGAGCTGGCGAGTTACCTCTACTCCGATAAGTAGGCTGTTTTATGTACAAGAGCTGGCGAGTTACCTCTAATCCGACAAGTAGGCTGTTTTATATACAAGAGCTGGCGAGTTACCTCTAATCCGACAAGTAGGCTGTTTTATGCACAAGAGCTGGCGAGTTACCTCTAATCCGACAAGTAGGCTGTTTTATGCACAAGAGCTGGCGAGTTACCTCTAATCCGACAAGTAGGCTGTTTTATGTACAAGAGCTGGCGAGTTACCTCTAATCCGACAAGTAGGCTGTTTTATATACAAGAGCTGGCGAGTTACCTCTAATCCGACAAGTAGGCTGTTTTATGTACAAGAGCTGGCGAGTTACCTCTAATCCGACAAGTAGGCTGTTTTATGTACAAGAGCTGGCGAGTTACCTCTAATCCGACAAGTAGGCTGTTTTATGTACAAGAGCTGGCGAGTTACTTCTAATCCACAAGTAGGCTGTTTTATGTACAAGAGCTGGCGAGTTACCTCTAATCCGACAAGTAGGCTGTTTTATGTACAAGAGCTGGCGAGTTACCTCTAATCCGACAAGTAGGCTGTTTTATGCACAAGAGCTGGCGAGTTACTCTAATCCGACAAGTAGCTGTTTTATATACAAGAGCTGGCGAGTTACCTCTAATCCGACAAGTAGGCTGTTTTATGTACAAGAGCTGGCGAGTTAACTCTAATCCGACAAGTAAGCTGTTTTATGTACAAGAGCTGGCGAGTTACCTCTACTCCAATAAGAAGGCTGTAATATGTACACGAGCTGGCGAGTTACCTCTAATCCAACAAGTAGGCTGTTTTATATACAAAGTTGGCGAGTTACCTCTAATCCGACAAGTAGGCTGTTTTATGCACAAGAGCTGGCGAGTTACCTCTAATCCGACAAGTAGGCTGTTTTATGTACAAGAGCTGGCGAGTTACCTCTAATCCGACAAGTAGGCTGTTTTATATACAAGAGCTGGCGAGTTACCTCTAATCCGACAAGTAGGCTGTTTTATGTACAAGAGCTGGCGAGTTACCTCTAATCCGACAAGTAGGCTGTTTTATGTACAAGAGCTGGCGAGTTACCTCTAATCCGACAAGTAGGCTGTTTTATATACAAGAGCTGGCGAGTTACCTCTAATCCGACAAGTATGTGTTTTATATACAAGAGCTGGCGAATTACCTCTAATCCGACAAGTAGTGTTTATGTACAAGAGCTGGCGAGTTACCCTCTCCGACAAGTAGGCTGTTTTATGTACAAGAGATGGCGAGTTACCTCTAATCCGACACGTAGGCTGTTTTATGCACAAGAGCTGGAGAGTTACTTCTAATCCGACAAGTAGGCTGTTTTATGTACAAGAGCTGGCGAGTTACCTCTAATCCGACAAGTAGGCTGTTTTATCTACAAGAGCTGGCGAGTTACTTCTAATCCTAAAACTAGGCTGTTTTATGTACAAGAGCTGGCGAGTTACCTCTAATCCGACAAGTAAGCTGTTTTATTTACAAGAGCTGGCGAGTTACTTCTAATCCGACAAGTAGGCTGTTTTATGTACAAGAGCTGGCGAGTTACCTCTAATCCGACAAGTAGGCTGTTTTATCTACAAGAGCTGGCGAGTTACTTCTAATCCTAAATAGGCTGTTTTATGCACAAGAGCTGGCGAGGTACCTCTAATCGACAAGTAGGCGTTTTATTACAAGAGCTGGCGAGTTACCTCTATCCGACAAGTAGGCTGTTTTTGCACAAGAGCTGGCAAGTTATCTAATCCGACAAGTAGGCTGTTTTATGCACAAGAGCTGGCGAGTTACCTCTAATCCGACAAGTAGGCTGTTTTATGCACAAGAGCTGGCAAGTTACTTCTAATCCGACAATTAGGCTGTTTTATGTACAAGAGCTGGCGAGTTACCTCTAATCCGACAAGTAGGCTGTTTTATGTACAAGAGCTGGCGAGTTACCTCTAATCCGACAAATAGGCTGTTTTATATACAAGAGCTGGCGAGTTACCTCTAATCCGACAAGTAGGCTGTTTTATGTACAAGAGCTGGCGAGTTACCTCTAATCCGACAAGTAGGCTGTTTTATATACAAGAGCTGGCGAGTTACCTCTAATCCGACAAGTAGGCTGTTTTATGTACAAGAGCTGGCGAGTTACCTCTAATCCGACAAAGAGGCTGTTTTATATACAAGAGCTGGCGAGTTACCTCTAATCCGACAAGTAGGCTGTTTTATGCACAAGAGCTGGCAAGTTACCTCTAATCCGACAAGTAGGCTGTTTTATGTACAAGAGCTGGCGAGTTACCTCTAATCCGACAAGTAGGCTATTTTATGTACAAGAGCTGGCGAGTTACCTCTAATCCGACAAGTATGCTGTTTTATGTACAATAGCTCGAGAGTTACTTCTAATCCGACAAGTAGGCTGTTTTATGTACAAGAGTTGGCGAGTTACCTCTAATCCGACAAGTAGGCTGTTTTATCTACAATAGCTGGCGAGTTACCACTAATCCGACCAGTAGGCTGTTTTATGTACAAGAGCTGGCGAGTTACTTCTACTCCTAAAACTAGGCTGTGTTATGCACAAGAGCTGACGAGGTACCTCTAATCCGACAAGTAGGCTGTTTTATGCACAAGAGCTGGCAAGTTACTTCTAATCCGACAATTAGGCTGTTTTATGTACAAGAGCTGGCGAGTTACCTCTAATCCGACAAGTAAGCTGTTTAATGTACAACAGCTGGCGAGTTACCTCTAATCCGACAAGTAGGCTGTTTTATGCACAAGAGCTGGCGAGTTACCTCTAATCCGACAAGTAGGCTGTTTTATGTACAAGAGCTGGCGAGTTACCTCTAATCCGACAAGTAGGCTGTTTTATGTACAAGAGCTGGCGAGTTACTTCTAATCCGACAAGTAGGCTGTTTTATATACAAGAGCTGGCGAGTTACTTCTAATCCGACAAGTAGGCTGTTTTATGTACAAGAGCTGGCGAGTTACCTCTACTCCGATAAGTAGGCTGTTTTATGTACAAGAGCTGGCGAGTTACCTCTAATCCGACAAGTAGGCTGTTTTATGTACAAGAGCTGGCGAGTTACCTCTAATCCGACAAGTAGGCTGTTTTATGCACAAGAGCTGGCGAGTTACCTCTAATCCGACAAGTAGGCTGTTTTATGCACAAGAGCTGGCAAGTTACTTCTAATCCGACAATTAGGCTGTTTTATGTACAAGAGCTGGCGAGTTACCTCTAATCCGACAAGTAGGCTGTTTTATGTACAAGAGCTGGTGAGTTACTTCTTATCCGACAAGTAGGCTGTTTTATATACAAGAGCTGGCGAGTTACTTCTAATCCGACAAGTAGGCTGTTTTATGTTCAAGAGCTGGCGAGTTACCTCTACTCCGATAAGTAGGCTGTGTTATGTACAAGAGCTGGCGAGTTACCTCTAATCCAACAAGTAGGCTGTTTTATATACAAGAGCTGGCGAGTTACCTCTAATCCGACAAGTAGGCTGTTTTATGCACAAGAGCTGGCAAGTTACCTCTAATCCGACAAGTAGGCTGTTTTATGCACAAGAGCTGGCGAGTTACCTCTAATCCGACAAGTAAGCTGTTTAATGTACAACAGCTGGCGAGTTACCTCAAATCCGACAAGTAGGCTGTTTTATGCACAAGAGCTGGCAAGTTACCTCTAATCCGACAAGTAGGCTGTTTTATGTACAAGAGCTGGCGAGTTACCTCTAATCCGACAAAGAGGCTGTTTTATATACAAGACCTGGCGAGTTACCTCTAATCCGACAAGTAGGCTTTTTATGTACAAGAGCTGGCGAGTTACCTCTAATCCGACAAGTAGGCTGTTTTATGTACAATAGCTGGAGAGTTACTTCTAATCCGACAAGTAGGCTGTTTTATGTACAAGAGTTGGCGAGTTACCTCTAATCCGACAAGTAGGCTGTTTTATGCACAAGAGCTGGCGAGTTACCTCTAATCCGACAAGTAGGCTGTTTTATGCACAAGAGCTGGCAAGTTACTTCTAATCCGACAATTAGGCTGTTTTATGTACAAGAGCTGGCGAGTTACCTCTAATCCGACAAGTAGGCTGTTTTATGTACAAGAGCTGGCGAGTTACTCTAATCCGACAAGTAGGCTGTTTTATGTACAAGAGCTGGCGAGTTACCTCTAATCCGACAAGTAGGCTGTTTTATGTACAAGAGCTGGCGAGTTACCTCTAATCCGACAAGTAGGCTGTTTTATGTACAAGAGCTGGCGAGTTACCTCTAATCCGACAAGTAGGCTGTTTATGTACAAGCTGGCGAGTTACCTAATCCGACAAGTAGGCTGTTTTATGCACAAGAGCTGGCGAGTTACCTCTAATCCGACAAGTAGGCTGTTTTATGTACAAGAGCTGGCGAGTTACCTCTAATCCGACAAAGAGGCTGTTTTATATACAAGAGCTGGCGAGTTACCTCTAATCCGACAAGTAGGCTGTTTTATGTACAAGAGCTGGCGAGTTACCTCTAATCCGACAAGTAGGCTGTTTTATGTACAAGAGCTGGCGAGTTACTTCTAATCCGACAAGTAGGCTGTTTTATGTACAAGAGCTGGCGAGTTACCTCTAATCCGACAAGTAGGCTGTTTTATGTACAAGAGCTGGCGAGTTACCTCTAATCCGACAAGTAGGCTGTTTTATGTACAAGAGCTGGCGAGTTACCTCTACTCCGAAAAGTAGGCTGTGTTATGTACAAGAGCTGGCGAGTTACCTCTAATCCGACAAGTAGGCTGTTTTATGTACAAGAGCTGGCGAGTTACCTCTAATCCGACAATTAGGCTGTTTTATGTACAAGAGCTGGCGAGTTACCTCTAATCCGACAAGTAGGCTGTTTTATGTACAAGAGCTGGCGAGTTACCTCTAATCCGACAAGTAGGCTGTTTTATGTACAAGAGCTGGCGAGTTACCTCTAATCCGACAAGTAGGCTGTTTTATGTACAAGAGCTGGCGAGTTACCTCTAATCCGACAATTAGGCTGTTTTATGTACAAGAGCTGGCGAGTTACCTCTAATCCGACCAGTAGGCTGTTTTATGTACAAGAGCTGGCGAGTTACTTCTAATCATAAAGTAGGCTGTTTTATGCACAAGAGCTGGCGAGTACCTCTAATCCGACAAGTAGGCTGTTTTAAATACAAGAGCTGGCGAGTTACCTCTAATCTGACAAGTAGCTGTTTAGTACAAGAGCTGGGAGTTACCCCTCTCCGACAAGTAGGCTGTTTTATGTACAAGTGCTGGTGAGTTACGTCTAATCTGACAAGTAAGCTGTTTTATGTACAAGAGCTGGCGAGTTACCTCTAATCCGACAAGTAGGCTGTTTTATGTACAAGAGCTGGCGAGTTACCTCTAATCCGACAAGGATGCTGTTTGTATACAAGAGCTGGCGAGTTACCTCTAATCCGACAAGTAGGCTGTTTTATGCACAAGAGCTGGCGAGTTACCCCTCTCCCGACAAGTAGGCTGTTTTATGCACAAGAGTTGGCGAGGTACCTCTAATCCGACAAGTAGGCTATTTTATGTACAAGAGCTGGCGAGTTACCTCTAATCCAACAAGTAGGCTGTTTTATGCACAAGAGCTGGCGAGTTACCTCTAATCCGACAATTATGCTGTTTTATCTACAAGAGCTAGCGAGTTACCGCTAATTCGACAATTAGGCTGTTTTATGTACAAGAGCTGGCGAGTTACCTCTAATCAGACCATTAGGCTGTTTTATGCACAAGAGCTGGCAAGTTACTTCTAATCCGACAATTAGGCTGTTTTATGTACAAGATCTGGCGAGTTACCTCTAATCCGACAAGTAGGCTGTTTTATCTACAAGAGCTGGCGAGTAACCTCTAATCCGACAAAGAGGCTGTTTTATATACAAGAGCTGGCGAGTTACCTCTAATCCGACAAATAGGCTGTTTTATGTACAAGAACTGGCGAGTTACTTCTAATCCGACAAGTAGGCTGTTTTATGTACAAGAGCTGGCGAGTTACCTCTAATCCGACAAGTAGGCTGTTTATGTACAAGAGCTGGCGCGTTACTTCTAATCCGACAAGTAGGCTGTTTTATGTACAAGAGCTGGGGCGTTACTTCTAATCCGACAAGTAGGCTGTTTAATGTACAAGAGCTAGCGAGTTACCTCTAATCCGACAAGTAGGCTGTTTTATGTACAAGAGCTGGCGATTTACCTCTAATCTGACAAGTAGGCTGTTTCAGGTACAAGAGCTGGTGAGTTTCCCCTCTCCCGACAAGTAGGCTGTTTTATGTACAAGAGCTGGCGATTTACCTCTAATCTGACAAGTAGGCTGTTTCAGGTACAATAGCTGGTGAGTTTCCCCTCTCCCGACAAGTAGGCTGTTTTATGCACAAGAGCTGGCGAGGTACCTCTAATCCGACAAGTAGGCTGTTTTATGTACAAGAGATGGCGATTGATCTGTAATCCGACAAGTAGGCTGTTTTTATTCAAGAGCTGGCTAGTTACCTCTAATCCGACAATTAGGCTGTTTTATGCACTAGAGCTGGCGAGTTACCTCTAATCCGACAAGTAGGCTGTTTTATGTACAAGAGCTGGCGCGTTACTTCTAATCCGACAAGTATGCTGTTTTATGTACAAGAGCTGGCGAGTTATCTCTAATCCGACAAGTAAGCTGTTTAATGTACAAGAGCTGGCAAGTTACCTCTAATCCGACAATTAGGCTGTTTTATGCACAAGAGCTGGCGAGTTACCTCTAATCCGACAATTAGGCTGTTTTATGTACAAAAGCTAGCGAGTTACCTCTAATCCGACCAGTAGGCTGTTTTTTGTACAAGAGATGGCGAGTTATCTCTAATCCGACAAGTGGGCTGTTTTATATAAAATAGCTGGCGAGTTACCTCTAATCCGACAATTAGGCTGTTTTATGCACAAGAGCTGGCGAGTTACCTCTAATCCGACAAGTAGGCTATTTCATATTCAAGAGCTGGCGAGTTACCTCTAATCCGACAAGTAGGCTGTTTTATGTACAAGAGCTGGCGCGTTATTTCTAATCCGACAAGTAGGCTGTTTTATGTACAAGAGCTGGTGAGTTACCTCTAATACGACAAGTAAGCTGTTTAATGTACAACAGCTGGCGAGTTATATCTAATCCGACAAGTATGCTGTTTTATGTACAAGAGCTGGCGAGTTACCTCTAATCCGACTATTAGGCTGTTTTATGCACAAGAGCTGGCGAGTTACCTCTAATCCGACAAGTATGCTGTTTTATGTACAAGAGCTGGCGAGTTACCTCTAATCCGACAAGTAGGCTGTTTTATGTACAAGAGCTGGCGAGTTACTTCTAATCCGACAAGTAGGCTGTTTTATATACAAGAGCTGGCGAGTTACCTCTAATCCGACAAATAGGCTGTTTTATATACAAGAGCTGGCGAGTTACCTCTAATCCGACAAGTAGCTGTTTATATACAAGGTGGCGAGTTACCCTTCCGACAAGTAGGCTGTTTTATGTACAAGAGCTGGCGAGTTACCCCTCATCCGACAAGTAGGCTGTTTTATGTACAAGAGCTGGCGAGTTACCTCTAATCCGACAAAGTAGGCTGTTTTATGTACAAGAGCTGGCGAGTTACCTCTAATCCGACAAGTAGGCTGTTTTATGTTCAAGAGCTGGCGAGTTACCTCTAATCCGACAAGTAAGCTGTTTTATGCACAAGAGCTGGCGAGTTACCTCTAATCCGACAAGTAGGCTGTTTTATATACAAGAGCTGGCGAGTTACCTCTAATCCGATAAGTAGGCTGTTTTATGTAAAATAGCTGGCGAGTTACCTCTAATCCGACAAACTATGTACAAGAGCTGGCGATTACCCTCTCCGACAAGTAGGCTGTTTTATGTACAAGAGCTGGCGAGTTACCTCTAATCCGACAAGTAGGCTGTTTTATGTACAAGAGCTGGCGAGTTACTTCTAATCCGACAAGTAGGCTGTTTTATGTACAAGAGCTGGCGAGTTACCTCTAATCCGACAAGTAGGCTGTTTTATGTACAAGAGCTGGCGAGTTACCTCTAATCCGACAAGTAGGCTGTTTTATGTACAAGAGCTGGCGAGTTACCTCTAATCCGACAAGTAGGCTGTTTTATGTACAAGAGCTGGCGAGTTACCTCTAATCCGACAAGTAGGCTGTTTTATGTACAAGAGCTGGCGAGTTACTCTAATCCACAGCTGTTTATACAAAGCTGGCGATTACCTCTAATCCGACAAGTAGGCTGTTTTATGCACAAGAGCTGGCGAGTTACCTCTAATCCGACAAGTAGGCTGTTTTATATACAAGAGCTGGCGAGTTACCTCTAATCCGACAAGTAGGCTGTTTTATGTACAAGAGCTGGCGAGTTACCTCTAATCCGACAAGTAGGCTGTTTTATGTACAAGAGCTGGCGAGTTACCTCTAATCCGACAAGTAGGCTGTTTTATGTACAACAGCTGGCGAGTTACATCTAATCCGACAAGTAGGCTGTTTTATGTACAAGAGCTGGCGAGTTACCTCTAATCCGACAATTAGGCTGTTTTATGTACAAGAGCTGGCGAGTTACCTCTAATCCGACAAGTAGGCTGTTTTATATACAAGAGCTGGCGAGTTACCGCTAATCCGACAAGTAGGCTGTTTTATGTACAAGGGCTGGCGAGTTACCCCTTTCCGACAAGTAGGCTGTTTTATGTACAAGAGCTGGCGAGTTACCCCTTTCCAGACAAGTAGGCTGTTTTATGTACAAGAGCTGGCGAGCTACCTCTAATCCGACAAGTAGGCTGTTGTATGTACAACAGCTGGCAAGTTACCTCTAATCCGACAAGTAGGCTGTTTTATGTACAAAAGCTGGCGAGTTACCCCTATCCGACAAGTAGGCTGTTTTATGCACAAGAGCTGGCGAGTTACCCCTATCCGACAAGTAGACTGTTTTATGTACAAGAGCTGGCGAGTTACCTCTAATCCGACAAGAAGTAGCTGTTTTATGTACAAGAGCTGGCGAGTTACCTCAAATCCGACAAGTAGGCTGTTTTATGCACAAGAGCTGGCGAGTTACCTCTAATCCGACAAATAGGCTGTTTTATATACAAGAGCTGGCGAGTTACCTCTAATCAGACAAGTAGGCTGTTTTATGTACAAGAGCTGGCGAGTTACCTCTAATCCGACAAGTAGGCTGTTTTATATACAAGAGCTGGCGAGTTACCTCTAATCCGATAAGTAGGCTGTTTTATGTACAAGAGCTGGCGAGTT
>CM026387.1:720088-747549 GCA_014843695.1 Archivesica marissinica
TACTTTGTGATGAATAATGAATACTTTGTTGTGAATCATGAATACTTTGTGATGAATACTGTGTGATACTTTGTGATGAATCATGAGTACTGTGTGATACTTTGTGATGAATCATGAATACTGTGTGATACTTTGTGATGAATCATGAATACTGTGTGATACTTTGTGATGAATCATGAATACTGTGTGATACTTTGTGATGAATCATGAATACTTTGTGATGAATCATGAATACTGTGTGATACTTTGTGATGAATCATGAATACTTTGTGATGAATCATGAATACTGTGTGATGAATCATGAATACTGTGTGATACTTTGTGATGAATCATGAATACTTTGTGATGAATCATGAATACTGTGTGATACTTTGTGATGAATCATGAATACTTTGTGATGAATCATGAATACTGTGTGATACATTGTGATGAATCATGAATATTGTGTGATACTTTGTGATGAATCATGAATACTGTGTGATGAATCATGAATACTGTATGATGAATCATGAATACTTTGTGATGAATCATGAATACTTTGTGATGAATGGAACATTTAGTAATACTACCATTAGTATATCAAAGATCAGTAACTCTGTAACCTACATGTAATTAACCAATTTTAGTTTAATTTCAACATATGTATGGTTCATTTTCATGCAAGAAAAGTACTTTACCATAAAAATATGCACACACAAATGTTGAACAGGAAACCAGTGGGACACTAGATTTAAATGAGGAGGTTTGAGAGATTTGCATCAGGTTACATTTTGACTTCTCAACTATGATGTCATTTTGTGAATGGCTTCACAGGTTATTATTTAGTCAGGTGAAAACTAAAGAAAATCCAATTTCCTGTGGGTAAATGACCAGGCGTTAAATTTAGAAAGAATAAAGTTGTAACCTGGTGCATCATCTTCCTAGATACTGTGTTATTATCCTCACAATAATGTTCATCTTATGTGGTCAATATAATGCCAGTTTTGAATACAATTTCACTAAAATGTTATTTTGGGAAATGAATATGAATACAGTGTATACAGTATATGTATAACAACCAACAGTGAGATATCTGTATAACAACCAACAGTGAGATATCTGTATAACAACCAACAGTGAGATATCTGTATAACAACCAACAGTGAGATATCTGTATAACAACCAACAGTAAGATATCTGTATAACAACCAACAGTGAGATATCTGTATAACAACCAACAGTGAGATATCTGTATAACAACCAACAGTGAGATATCTGTATAACAACCAACAGTAAGATATCTGTATAACAACCAACAGTGAGATATCTGTATAACAACCAACAGTGAGATATCTGTATAACAACCAACAGTGAGATATCTGTATAACAACCAACAGTAAGATATCTGTATAACAACCAACAGTGAGATATCTGTATAACAACCAACAGTAAGATATCTGTATAACAACCAACAGTGAGATATCTGTATAACAACCAACAGTAAGATATCTGTATAACAACCAACAGTGAGATATCTGTATAACAACCAACAGTGAGATATCTGTATAACAACCAACAGTAAGATATCTGTATAACAACCAACAGTAGATATCTGTATAACAACCAACAGTAAGATATCTGTATAACAACCAACAGTGAGATATCTGTATAACAACCAACAGTGAGATATCTGTATAACAACCAACAGTAGATATCTGTATAACAACCAACAGTGAGATATCTGTATAACAACCAACAGTGAGATATCTGTATAACAACCAACAGTAAGATATCTGTATAACAACCAACAGTGAGATATCTGTATAACAACCAACAGTAAGATATCTGTATAACAACCAACAGTAAGATATCTGTATAACAACCAACAGTGAGATATCTGTATAACAATAAACAGTAAGATATCTGTATAACAACCAACAGTAAGATATCTGTATAACAACCAACAGTGAGATATCTGTATAACAACCAACAGTAAGATATCTGTATAACAACCAACAGTAAGATATCTGTATAACAACCAACAGTGAGATATCTGTATAACAATAAACAGTAAGATATCTGTATAACAACCAACAGTAAGATATCTGTATAACAACCAACAGTGAGATATCTGTATAACAACCAACAGTAAGATATCTGTATAACAACCAACAGTAAGATATCTGTATAACAACCAACAGTGAGATATCTGTATAACAATAAACAGTAAGATATCTGTATAACAACCAACAGTAAGATATCTGTATAACAACCAACAGTGAGATATCTGTATAACAACCAACAGTAAGATATCTGTATAACAACCAACAGTAAGATATCTGTATAACAACCAACAGTGAGATATCTGTATAACAACCAACAGTGAGATATATGTATAACAACCAACAGTAAGATATCTGTATAACAACCAACAGTAAGATATCTGTATAACAACCAACAGTGAGATATCTGTATAACAACCAACAGTGAGATATCTGTATAACAACCAACAGTGCGATATCTGTATAACAACCAACAGTGAGATATCTGCATAACAACAAATAGTGAGATATCTGTAACAGTGGAATGTCAGTGTACCTATTGGTGCTAGCTCTGGAATGTCAGTGTACCTATTGGTGCTGGATCTGGAATGTCAGTGTACCTATTGGTGCTGGATCTGGAATGTCAGTGTACCTATTGGTGCTGGATCTGGAATGTCAGTGTACCTATTGGTGCTAGCTCTGGAATGTCAGTGTACCTATTGGTGCTGGATCTGGAATGTCAGTGTACCTATTGGTGCTAGCTCTGGAATGCCAGTGTACCTATTGGTGCTAGCTCTGGAATGTCAGTGTACCTATTGGTGTGTCTGGAATGTCAGTGTACCTATTGGTGCTGTCTGGAATGCCAGTTCCCTATTGGTGCTGGATCTGGAATGTCAGTGTACCTATTGGTGCTAGCTCTGGAATGCCAGTGTACCTATTGGTGCTAGCTCTGGAATGTCAGTGTACCTATTGGTGCTGGATCTGGAATGTCAGTGTACCTATTGGTGCTAGCTCTGGAATGCCAGTGTACCTATTGGTGCTAGCTCTGGAATGTCAGTGTACCTATTGGTGCTGGATCTGGAATGTCAGTGTACCTATTGGTGCTAGCTCTGGAATGTCAGTGTACCTATTGGTGCTGGATCTGGAATGTCAGTGTACCTATTGGTGCTGGATCTGGAATGTCAGTGTACCTATTGGTGCTAGCTCTGGAATGCCAGTGTACCTATTGGTGCTGGATCTGGAATGTCAGTGTACCTATTGGTGCTGGATCTGGAATGTCAGTGTACCTATTGGTGCTGGATCTGGAATGTCAGTGTACCTATTGGTGCTGGATCTGGAATGTCAGTGTACCTATTGGTGCTGGATCTGGAATGTCAGTGTCCCTATTGGTGCTGGATCTGGAATGTCAGTGTACCTATTTGGTCCTCACTTTATGAAAAGCAATGACTGGAATTAAGTCACTATTATTGCAATTAATGTCTTCTACATCAATTTAGTAGTAGTACAGAAATTGTTGTTAGAACTTTAAGTTTAAGCAAGTTTACGTTTTAATGTAACTTCAGTGTACTTTATGGACTAACTTCAGTGTAATTTATGGACTAACTTCAGTGTACTTTATGGACTAACTTCAGTGTACTCTATGGACTAACTTCAGTGTACTTTTACTTTATGGACAGTGTACTTTATGGACTAACTTCGGTGTACTTTATGGACTAACTTCGGTGTACTTTATGGACTAACTTCAGTGCACTTTATGGACTAACTTCAGTGTACTCCATGGACTAACTTCAGTGCACTTTATGGACTAACTTCAGTGTACTTTATGGACTAACTTCGGTGTACTTTATGGACTAACTTCGGTGTACTTTATGGACTAACTTCAGTGTACTTTATGGACTAACTTCAGTGTACTCTATGGATTAACTTCAGTGTACTTTATGGACTAACTTCAGTGTACTCTATGGATTAACTTCAGTGTACTTTATGGACTAACTTCAGTATACTTTATGGACTAACTTCAGTGCACTTTATGGACTAACTTCAGTGTACTTTATGGACTAACTTCAGTGCACTTTATGGACTAACTTCAGTGTACTCTATGGACTAACTTCAGTGTACTCTATGGATTAACTTCAGTGTGCTTTATGGACTAACTTCAGTGCACTTTATGGACTAACTTCAGTGTACTTTATGGACTAACTTCAGTGTACTTTATGGACTAACTTCAGTGTACTCTATGGATTAACTTCAGTGTACTTTATGGACTAACTTCAGTGTACTTTATGGACTAACTTCAAATGTACTCTATGGACTAACTTCAATGTACTCTATGGACTAACTTCAGTGTACTTTATGGACTAACTTCAGTGTACTTTATGGACTAACTTCAGTGTACTTTATGGACTAACTTCAGTGTACTTTATGGACTAACTTCAATATACTTTATGGACAGTGATAGTAAGGCATTATTGGATTATGAGAGTGTAACCACTCTCAGCAGTAATAGGAACAGGAATGTATTTCTTGTTCAAATAGCATATTGTTTGTTAAGTTAGATTGGCGAGCTCACTGTGGGATGCAACATATGATCAATATTGACACTCTGTTAGTATTTGTTTGTTCTGAATTAAAAATGATGTTACACTAGAATCAGACAAAGGAGTTTGGTGGTTTTCTATGGAAATGAAAAAGAATGTATGTTCCAATACACAACACAAATGGCTTGAATTAATGAGGTTCAAATGATATGTTGTTTTGTTTCAATTTGCACCAACAACTTATGATGACCATCAAGTTGTTATTGGTAGAGAAAGACACCATACCCCTCCAAGTAGTATTTCAGGCATAGAAGAGATATAGGAACCGGTACTAGATATAAGAGAGATGGGAACCGGTACTAGATATAAGAGAGATGAGAACCGGTACTAGATATAAGAGAGATGAGAACCGGTACTAGATATAAGAGAGATGAGAACCTGTACTAGATATAAGAGAGATGAGACTGGTACTAGATATAAGAGATGTGGGAACCGGTACTAGATATAAGAGAGAGGAGACTGGTACTAGATATAAGAGATATGGGAACCAGTACTAGATATAAGAGATATGGGAACCAGTACTAGATATAAGAGAGATGAGAACCGGTACTAGATATAAGAGAGATGAGACTGGTACTAGATATAAGAGATATGGGAACCGGTACTAGATATAAGAGAGATGGGAACCGGTACTAGATATAAGAGATATGGGAACCGGTACTAGATATAAGAGAGATGGGAACCGGTACTAGATATAGGAGAGATGGGAACCGGTACTAGATATAAGAGATATGGAGGAACCAGTACTAAAATATATATCAGATATGGAATTCTCTGACCAATCCTCTAATTTAAGACATAATCCTCAAGTATCTCCACAATAGTATGTGGATTATCATATTGAATGGCATTGCTTCTTATCTTCTCATGGTAACTTCATTGATAGTAAGGCAGAATTGGGTGTCTATTTCAGGAAGATGTAATCTGTCTAAATATACCAAATCTAGTCAATTCTCTTATAACAATTATGTAGGGGTTACAAGTGATGATAAGCTAGGGACATAGAACAGAGAACAATTATGTAGGGGTTACAAGTGATGACAAGCTAGAGACAGAGAACAGAGAACAATTCTGTAGGTGTTACAAGTGATGACAAGCTAGGGACAGAGAACAGAGAACAATTCTGTAGGGGTTACAAGTGATGACAAGCTAGGGACAGAGAACAATTATGTAGGGGTTACAAGTGATGACAAGCTAGGGACAGAGAACAGAGAACAATTATGTAGGGGTTATAAGTGATGACAAGCTAGGGACAGAGAACAATTCTGTAGGTGTTACAAGTGATGACAAGCTAGGGACAGAGAACAATTCTGTAGGTGTTACAAGTGATGGTATTGCAGTTGTTTGGTTCAGTACATTTCTCACCAGGTTGATGGTATCACAGTTGTTTAGTTCAGTACATTTCTCACCAGGTTGATGGTATTGCAGTTGTTTGGTTCAGTACATTTCTCACCGGGTTGATGGTATTGCAGTTGTTTGGTTCAGTACATGTATCACCAGGTTGATGGTATTGCAGTTGTTTGGTTCAGTACTATCTACATTTCTCACCAGGTTGATGGTATTGCAGTTGTTTGGTTCAGTACATTTCTCACCAGGTTGATGGTATTGCAGTTGTTTGGTTCAGTACTATCTACATTTCTCACCAGGTTGATGGTATTGCAGTTGTTTGGTTCAGTACATTTCTCACCAGGTTGATGGTATTGCAGTTGTTTGGTTCAGTACATTTCTCACCAGGTTGATGGTATTGCAGTTGTTTGGTTCAGTACATGTATCACCAGGTTGATGGTATTGCAGTTGTTTGGTTCAGTACATTTCTCACCAGGTTGATGGTATTGCAGTTGTTTGGTTCAGTACATTTCTCACCAGGTTGATGGTATCGCAGTTGTTTGGTTCAGTACATTTCTCACCAGGTTGATGGTATTGCAGTTGTTTGGTTCAGTACATTTCTCACCAGGTTGATGGTATTGCAGTTGTTTGGTTCAGTACATGTATCACCAGGTTGATGGTATTGCAGTTGTTTGGTTCAGTACATTTCTCACCAGGTTGATGGTATTGCAGTTGTTTGGTTCAGTACATTTCTCACCAGGTTGATGGTATTGCAGTTGTTTGGTTCAGTACATTTCTCACCAGGTTGATGGTATTGCAGTTGTTTGGTTCAGTACATTTCTCACCAGGTTGATGGTATTGCAGTTGTTTGGTTCAGTACATTTCTCACCAGGTTGATGGTATCGCAGTTGTTTGGTTCAGTACATTTCTCACCAGGTTGATGGTATTGCAGTTGTTTGGTTCAGTACATTTCTCACCAGGTTGATGGTATTGCAGTTGTTTGGTTCAGTACATGTATCACCAGGTTGATGGTATTGCAGTTGTTTGGTTCAGTACATTTCTCACCAGGTTGATGGTATTGCAGTTGTTTGGTTCAGTACATTTCTCACCAGGTTGATGGTATTGCAGTTGTTTGGTTCAGTACTATCTACATGTATCACCAGGTTGATGGTATTGCAGTTGTTTGGTTCAGTACATGTATCACCAGGTTGATGGTATTGCAGTTGTTTGGTTCAGTACTATCTACATGTATCACCAGGTTGATGGTATTGCAGTTGTTTGGTTCAGTACATGTATCACCAGGTTGATGGTATTGCAGTTGTTTGGTTCAGTACATTTCTCACCAGGTTGATGGTATTGCAGTTGTTTGGTTCAGTACATTTCTCACCAGGTTGATGGTATTGCAGTTGTTTGGTTCAGTACATGTATCACCAGGTTGATGGTATTGCAGTTGTTTGGTTCAGTAATATCTACATTTCTCACCAGGTTGATGGTATTGCAGTTGTTTGGTTCAGTACATTTCTCACCAGGTTGATGGTATTGCAGTTGTTTGGTTCAGTACTATCTACATTTCTCACCAGGTTGATGGTATTGCAGTTGTTTGGTTCAGTACATGTATCACCAGGTTGATGGTATTGCAGTTGTTTGGTTCAGTACATGTATCACCAGGTTGATGGTATTGCAGTTGTTTGGTTCAGTACATTTCTCACCAGGTTGATGGTATTGCAGTTGTTTGGTTCAGTACATTTCTCACCAGGTTGATGGTATTGCAGTTGTTTGGTTCAGTACATTTCTCACCAGGTTGATGGTATTGCAGTTGTTTGGTTCAGTACATTTCTCACCAGGTTGATGGTATTGCAGTTGTTTGGTTCAGTACATTTCTCACCAGGTTGATGGTATTGCAGTTGTTTGGTTCAGTACATGTATCACCAGGTTGATGGTATTGCAGTTGTTTGGTTCAGTACTATCTACATGTATCACCAGGTTGATGGTATTGCAGTTGTTTGGTTCAGTACGTTTCTCACCAGGTTTATGGTATTGCAGTTGTTTGCAGTATGTTTCTGTATATTTATATACTACTAGAATGCTCATAATTATAGACCACCAATTGGATAAAAATGCAATTCAAACAGCTGAATCCTGAAACATTTTAATCTATTTATGAATTGTGAAAATGTACACAAGTGATAATATTTCTCTATTATCCATTCCACAGTCATTTTGTCTTATTTTACACTTTATACACTACAACATTCCATTAATATTTGTGTTGCAGACCCTATTTTACAAACCTGCACGCTCTTTGCTCTTTGTATTTGTGTCTTGTTTACGGAAGTCTGGAAAAATAATATGGATGTTAGTCAATGTACACGATTGTATAGGATAGGATCTTACATGATTTCATACCATATTTTATGAAATGAGTTTTGGAATTTTGCTATTAAGCAAGCTTTTTCATTGTAGTGTATTAATCACCAATCAATGATATTGCACCTCTGGGATCCTTTAGTGCACCTCTGGGATCCTCTATTGCACCTCTGGGATCCTCTATTGCACCTCTGGGATCCTCTATTGCACATCTGGGATCCTCTATTGCACCTCCGGGATCCTCTATTGTCAGTTTAATTGATTTCTCGACAGGTTGTCAGTAGAAGCTGCCAGAGAAGCTGAAAGATGTGATTCCTTCATTTACATTGTTTATAACATGGTGATAGGCCAGTCCAGCTTGTAAAGTTGTCTTCAAAAACAATTATTTCTCAAACATCTTTTAAAATGTGAATGATATTATTTAGTGTGAGAAATTTGAATGACTGAGTATACAAAGAACCAGAACCATTAGCAGGTTATTATGGTGTAAATCACATGAAATATTGACCCAGTTATATAGGGTAGCTGGGATGTTATGTTGCAGTATGTACCTTGTAACACCAGCTAGGTTATATAGGGTAGCTGGGATGTCATGTTGCAGTAAGTACATGTAACGTGTAACACCAGCTAGGTTATATAGGGTAGCTGGGATGTCATGTTGCAGTATGTACCATATAACACCAGCTAGGTTATATAGGGTAGCTGGTATGTCATGTTGCAGTATGTACTGTGTAACACCAGCTGGGTTATATAGGGTAGCTGGTATGTCATGTTGCATTATGTACCGTGTAACACCAGCTAGGTTATATAGGGTAGCTGGTATGTCATGTTGCAGTATGTACTGTGTAACACCAGCTAGGTTATATAGGGTAGCTGGGATGTCATGTTGCAGTATGTACCATGTAACACCAGCTAGGTTATATAGGGTAGCTGGGATGTCATGTTGCAGTAAGTACATGTAACGTGTAACACCAGCTAGGTTATATAGGGTAGCTGGGATGTCATGTTGCAGTAAGTACCATGTACCGTGTAACGCCAGCTAGGTTATATAGGGTAGCTGGGATGTCATGTTGCAGTATGTACCGTGTAACATGTAACACCAGCTAGGTTATATAGGGTAGCTGGGATGTCATGTTGCAGTAAGTACATGTAACACCAGCTAGGTTATATAGGGTAGCTGGGATGTCATGTTGCAGTAAGTACATGTAACACCAGCTAGGTTATATAGGGTAGCTGGGATGTCATGTTGCAGTAAGTACATGTAACACCAGCTAGGTTATATAGGGTAGCTGGGATGTCATGTTGCAGTAAGTACATGTAACACCAGCTAGGTTATATAGGGTAGCTGGGATGTCATGTTGCAGTAAGTACATGTAACACCAGCTAGGTTATATAGGGTAGCTGGGATGTCATGTTGCAGTAAGTACATGTAACACCAGCTAGGTTATATAGGGTAGCTGGGATGTCATGTTGCAGTAAGTACATGTAACACCAGCTAGGTTATATAGGGTAGCTGGGATGTCATGTTGCAGTAAGTACATGTAACACCAGCTAGGTTATATAGGGTAGCTGGGATGTCATGTTGCAGTAAGTACATGTAACACCAGCTAGGTTATATAGGGTAGCTGGGATGTCATGTTGCAGTAAGTACCATGTAACGTGTAACACCAGCTAGGTTATATAGGGTAGCTGGGATGTCATGTTGCAGTAAGTACGTGTAACGTGTAATACCAGCTAGGTTATATAGGGTAGCTGGGATGTCATGTTGCAGTAAGTACATGTAACACCAGCTAGGTTATATAGGGTAGCTGGGATGTCATGTTGCAGTAAGTACGTGTAACACCAGCTAGGTTATATAGGGTAGCTGGGATGTCATGTTGCAGTAAGTATGTGTACCGTGCAACACCAGCTAGGTTATATAGGGTAGCTGGGATGTCATGTTGCAGTATGTATCGTGTAACATGTAACACCAGCTAGGTTATATAGGGTAGCTGGGATGTCATGTTGCAGTATGTAACATGTAACACCAGCTAGGTTATATAGGGTAGCTGGGATGTCATGTTGCAGTAAGTATGTGTACCATGCAACACCAGCTAGGTTATATAGGGTAGCTGGGATGTCATGTTGCAGTATGTATCGTGTAACATGTAACACCAGCTAGGTTATATAGGGTAGCTGGGATGTCATGTTGCAGTATGTAACATGTAACACCAGCTAGGTTATATAGGGTAGCTGGGATGTCATGTTGCAGTAAGTATGTGTACCATGCAACACCAGCTAGGTTATATAGGGTAGCTGGGATGTCATGTTGCAGTATGTATCGTGTAACATGTAACACCAGCTAGGTTATATAGGGTAGCTGGGATGTCATGTTGCAGTAAGTACGTGTAACGTGTAACACCAGCTAGGTTATATAGGGTAGCTGGGATGTCATGTTGCAGTATGTACTGTGTAACACTAGCTAGGTTATATAGGGTAGCTGGGATGTCATGTTACAGTATGTACTGTGTAACACTAGCTAGGTTATATAGGGTAGCTGGGATGTCATGTTGCAGTATGTATGTGTAACACCAGCTAGGTTATATTGGGTAGCTGGGATGTCATGTTGCAGTATGTATGTGTAACACCAGCTAGGTTATATAGGGTAGCTGGGATGTCATGTTGCAGTATGTACTGTGTAACACTAGCTAGGTTATATAGGGTAGCTGGGATGTCATGTTGCAGTATGCACCGTGTAACATGTATCGCCAGCTAGGTTATATAGGGTAGCTGGGATGTCATGTTGCAGTATGTACCGTGTAACATGTAACACCAGCTAGGTTATATAGGGTAGCTGGGATGTCATGTTGCAGTATGTACCGTGTAACATGTAACACCAGCTAGGTTATATAGGGTAGCTGGGATGTCATGTTGCAGTATGTATGTGTAACACCAGCTAGGTTATATAGGGTAGCTGGGATGTCATGTAGCAGTATGTACCGTGTAACATGTAACACCAGCTAGGTTATATAGGGTAGCTGGGATGTCATGTTGCAGTATGTATGTGTAACACCAGCTAGGTTATATAGGGTAGCTGGGATGTCATGTTGCAGTATGTACCGTGTAACACCAGCTAGGTTATATAGGGTAGCTGGTATGTCATGTTGCAGTATGTACCGTGTAACGCCAGCTAGGTTATATAGGGTAGCTGGGATGTCATGTTGCAGTATGTACCATGTAACGCCAGCTAGGTTATATAGGGTAGCTGGGATGTCATGTTGCAGTATGAACCGTGTAACATGTATCGCCAGCTAGGTTATATAGGGTAGCTGGGATGTTATGTTGCAGTATGTAACGTGTAATGTGTAACACCAGCTAGGTTATATAGGGTAGCTGGGATGTCATGTTGCAGTAAGTACGTGTAACACCAGCTAGGTTATATAGGGTAGCTGGTATTTCATGTTGCAGTATGTACCGTGTAACATGTAACACCAGCTAGGTTATATAGGGTAGCTGGTATGTCATGTTGCAGTATGTACCGTGTAACATGTAACACCAGCTAGGTTATATAGGGTAGCTGGGATGTCATGTTGCAGTATGTACTGTGTAACGCCAGCTAGGTTATATAGGGTAGCTGGGATGTCATGTTGCAGTATGTACCGTGTAACGCCAGCTAGGTTATATAGGGTAGCTGGGATGTCATGTTGCAGTATGTACCGTGTAACGCCAGCTAGGTTATATAGGGTAGCTGGGATGTCATGTTGCAGTATGTACCGTGTAATGCCAGCTAGGTTATATAGGGTAGCTGGGATGTCATGTTGCAGTATGTACCGTGTAACACCAGCTAGGTTATATAGGGTAGCTGGGATGTCATGTTGCAGTATGTACCGTGTAATACCAGCAATCTTAAGGATTTTGTAAAGCTGATTATTTTATGTGAGTCGCCTAATATAGAAATGGTCACGTATAATATAATTGGAATCGTGTATAACAAGCAATGCCATGTGATGTATCAGACAGAATGGTGAGTTGTATCAGGCTGAATGGTGAGTTGTGCGATGTATCAGACTGAATGGTGAGTTGTATCAGGCTGAATGGTGAGATGTATCAGACTGAATGGTGGGTTGTGCGATGTATCAGACTGAATGGTGGGTTGTGAGATGTATCAGACTGAATGGTGAGTTGTGAGATATATCAGGCTGAATGGTGAGTTGTGAGATGTATCAGGCTGAATGGTGAGATGTATCAGGCTGAATGGTGAGATGTATCAGACTGAATGGTGGGTTGTGCGATGTATCAAACTGAATGGTGAGTTGTGAGATGTATCAGACTGAATGGTGATTTGTGAGATGTATCAGACTGAATGGTGAGTTGTGAGATGTATCAGACTGAATGGTGAGTTGTGAGATGTATCAGACTGAATGGTGAGTTGTGCGATGTATCAGACTGAATGGTGAGTTGTGCGATGTATCGGACTGAATGGTGAGTTGTGTGATGTATCAGGCTGAATGGTGAGTTGTGAGATGTATCAGACTGAATGGTGGGTTGTGCGATGTATCAGACTGAATGGTGAGTTGTGCGATGTATCAGACTGAATGGTGGGTTGTGCGATTTATCAGACTGAATGGTGAGTTGTGAGATGTATCAGGCTGAATGGTGAGTTGTGAGATGTATCAGACTGAATGGTGGGTTGTGCGATGTATCAGGCTGAATGGTGAGTTGTGAGATGTATCAGACTGAATGGTGGGTTGTGTGATGTATCAGGCTGAATGGTGAGTTGTATCAGGCTGAATGGTGAGTTGTGCGATGTATCAGGCTGAATGGTGAGTTGTGAGATGTATCAGACTGAATGGTGGGTTATGCGATGTATCAGACTGAATGGTTAGTTGTGCGATGTATCAGACTGAATGGTGGGTTGTGCGATTTATCAGACTGAATGGTGGGTTGTGCGATGTATCAGGCTGAATGGTGAGTTGTGAGATGTATCAGACTGAATGGTGGGTTGTGCGATGTATCAGGCTGAATGGTGAGTTGAATCAGGCTGAATGGTGAGTTGTGAGATGTATCAGATTGAATGGTGAGATGTATCAGGCTGAATGGTGAGTTGTATCAGACTGAATGGTGAGTTGTGCGATGTATCAGATTGAATGGTGAGATGTATCAGGCTGAATGGTGAGTTGTATCAGACTGAATGGTGAGTTGTGAGTTGTATCAGACTGAATGGTGAGTTGTATCAGACTGAATGGTGGGTTGTGAGATGTATCAGACTGAATGGTGGGTTGTGCGATGTATCAGGCTGAATGGTGGGTTGTGTGATGTATCAGGCTGAATGGTGAGTTGTGCGATGTATCAGGCTGAATGGTGAGTTGTGAGATGTATCAGGCTGAATGGTGGGTTGTGAGATGTATCAGACTGAATGGTGAGTTGTGAGATGTATCAGACTGAATGGTGAGTTGTGAGATGTATCAGACTGAATGGTGGGTTGTGAGATGTATCAGACTGAATGGTGAGTTGTGAGATGTATCAGACTGAATGGTGGGTTGTGAGATGTATCAGACTGATTGGTGGGTTGTGCGATGTATCAGACTGAATGGTGAGTTGTGAGATGTATCAGACTGAATGGTGAGTTGTGAGTTGTATCAGACTGAATGGTGGGTTTTGAGATGTATCAGACTGCATGGTGAGTTGTGCGATGTATCAGACTGAATGGGGAGTTGTGAGATGTATCAGACTGAATGGTGAGATGTATCAGGCTGAATGGTGAGATGTATCAGACTGAATGGGGAGTTGTGAGATGTATCAGACTGAATGGGGAGATGTATCATACTGAATGGGGAGTTGTGAGATGTATCAGACTGAATGGTGAGATGTATCAGACTGAATGGGGAGTTGTGAGATGTATCAGACTGAATGGTGAGTTGTGAGATGTATCAGGCTGAATGGTGAGATGTATCAGACTGAATGGGGAGTTGTGAGATGTATCAGACTGAATGGTGGGTTGTGAGATGTATCAGACTGAATGGTGAGTTGTGAGATATATCAGGCTGAATGGTGAGTTGTGAGATGTATCAGGCTGAATGGTGAGATGTATCAGGCTGAATGGTGAGATGTATCAGACTGAATGGTGGGTTTTGCGATGTATCAGACTGAATGGTGAGTTGTGAGATGTATCAGACTGAATGGTGATTTGTGAGATGTATCAGACTGAATGGTGAGTTGTGAAATGTATCAGACTGAATGGTGAGTTGTGAGATGTATCAGACTGAATGGTGAGTTGTGCGATGTATCAGACTGAATGGTGAGTTGTGCGATGTATCGGACTGAATGGTGAGTTGTGTGATGTATCAGGCTGAATGGTGAGTTGTGAGATGTATCAGACTGAATGGTGGGTTGTGCGATGTATCAGACTGAATGGTGAGTTGTGCGATGTATCAGACTGAATGGTGGGTTGTGCGATTTATCAGACTGAATGGTGAGTTGTGAGATGTATCAGGCTGAATGGTGAGTTGTGAGATGTATCAGACTGAATGGTGGGTTGTGCGATGTATCAGGCTGAATGGTGAGTTGTGAGATGTATCAGACTGAATGGTGGGTTGTGTGATGTATCAGGCTGAATGGTGAGTTGTATCAGGCTGAATGGTGAGTTGTGCGATGTATCAGGCTGAATGGTGAGTTGTGAGATGTATCAGACTGAATGGTGAGTTGTGAGATGTATCAGACTGAATGGTGGGTTGTGATGTATCAGACTGAATGGTGAGTTGTGAGATGTATCAGACTGAATGGTGGGTTGTGAGATGTATCAGACTGAATGGTGAGTTGTGAGATGTATCAGACTGAATGGTGGGTTGTGCGATGTATCAGACTGAATGGTGAGTTGTGAGATGTATCAGACTGAATGGTGAGTTGTGCGATGTATCAGACTGAATGGTGAGTTGTGAGATGTATCAGACTGAATGGTGAGATGTATCAGGCTGAATGGTGAGATGTATCAGACTGAATGGGGAGTTGTGAGATGTATCAGGCTGAATGGTGATATGTATCATACTGAATGGGGAGTTTGAGATGTATCAGACTGAATGGTGAGATGTATCAGACTGAATGGGGAGTTGTGAGATGTATCAGACTGAATGGTGAGTTGTGAGATGTATCAGCTGAATGGTGAGATGTATCAGACTGAATGGGGAATTGAGATGTATCAGCTGAGGTGGGTTGTGAGATGTATCAGACTGAATGGGTTGTGAGATGTATCAGACTGAATGGTGAGTTGTGAGAATATCAGGCTGAATGGTGAGTTGTGAGATGTATCAGGCTGAATGGTGAGATGTATCAGGCTGAATGGTGAGTTGTATCAGACTGAATGGTGGGTTGTGCGATGTATCAGACTGAATGGTGAGTTGTGAGATGTATCAGACTGAATGGTGAGTTGTGAGATGTATCAGACTGAATGGTGAGTTGTGAGATGTATCAGACTGAATGGTGAGTTGTGAGATGTATCAGACTGAATGGTGAGTTGTGCGATGTATCAGACTGAATGGTGAGTTGTGCGATGTATCAGACTGAATGGTGAGTTGTGTGATGTATCAGGCTGAATGGTGAGTTGTGAGATGTATCAGACTGAATGGTGGGTTGTGCGATGTATCAGACTGAATGGTGAGTTGTGCGATGTATCAGACTGAATGGTGGGTTGTGCGATTTATCAGACTGAATGGTGAGTTGTGAGATGTATCAGGCTGAATGGTGAGTTGTGAGATGTATCAGACTGAATGGTGGGTTGTGCGATGTATCAGGCTGAATGGTGAGTTGTGAGATGTATCAGACTGAATGGTGGGTTGTGTGATGTATCAGGCTGAATGGTGAGTTGTATCAGGCTGAATGGTGAGTTGTGCGATGTATCAGACTGAATGGTGAGTTGTGAGATGTATCAGACTGAATGGTGGGTTATGCGATGTATCAGACTGAATGGTTAGTTGTGCGATGTATCAGACTGAATGGTGGGTTGTGCGATTTATCAGACTGAATGGTGGGTTGTGCGATGTATCAGGCTGAATGGTGAGTTGTGAGATGTATCAGACTGAATGGTGGGTTGTGCGATGTATCAGGCTGAATGGTGAGTTGAATCAGGCTGAATGGTGAGTTGTGAGATGTATCAGATTGAATGGTGAGATGTATCAGGCTGAATGGTGAGTTGTATCAGACTGAATGGTGAGTTGTGCGATGTATCAGATTGAATGGTGAGATGTATCAGGCTGAATGGTGAGTTGTATCAGACTGAATGGTGAGTTGTGAGTTGTATCAGACTGAATGGTGGGTTGTGAGATGTATCAGACTGAATGGTGAGTTGTGAGTTGTATCAGACTGAATGGTGGGTTGTGAGTTGTATCAGACTGAATGGTGAGTTGTATCAGACTGAATGGTGGGTTGTGAGATGTATCAGACTGAATGGTGGGTTGTGCGATGTATCAGGCTGAATGGTGGGTTGTGTGATGTATCAGGCTGAATGGTGAGTTGTGCGATGTATCAGGCTGAATGGTGAGTTGTGAGATGTATCAGGCTGAATGGTGGGTTGTGAGATGTATCAGACTGAATGGTGAGTTGTGAGATGTATCAGACTGAATGGTGAGTTGTGAGATGTATCAGACTGAATGGTGGGTTGTGAGATGTATCAGACTGAATGGTGAGTTGTGAGATGTATCAGACTGAATGGTGGGTTGTGAGATGTATCAGACTGAATGGTGGGTTGTGCGATGTATCAGACTGAATGGTGAGTTGTGAGATGTATCAGACTGAATGGTGAGTTGTGAGTTGTATCAGACTGAATGGTGGGTTTTGAGATGTATCAGACTGAATGGTGAGTTGTGCGATGTATCAGACTGAATGGTGAGTTGTGAGATGTATCAGACTGAATGGTGAGATGTATCAGGCTGAATGGTGAGATGTATCAGACTGAATGGTGAGTTGTGAGATGTATCAGACTGAATGGGGAGATGTATCATACTGAATGGGGAGTTGTTGTGATGGGATGTATCAGCTGAATGGTGTGAGATGTATCAGCTGAATGGTTGATGTATCAGGCTGAATGGTGAGTTGTGAGATGTATCAGGCTGAATGGTGAGATGTATCAGGCTGAATGGTGAGATGTATCAGACTGAATGGTGGGTTGTGAGATGTATCAGACTGAATGGTGAGTTGTGAGATGTATCAGGCTGAATGGTGAGTTGTGAGATGTATCAGACTGAATGGTGAGTTGTGAGATGTATCAGACTGAATGGTGAGTTGTGAGATGTATCAGACTGAATGGTGAGTTGTGAGATGTATCAGACTGAATGGTGAGTTGTGGATGTATCAGACTGAATGGTGAGTTGTGGATGTATCAGCTGAATGGTGAGTTGTGAGATGTATCAGACTGAATGGTGGGTTGTGCGATGTATCAGACTGAATGGTGAGTTGTGAGATGTATCAGACTGAATGGTGAGTTGTGAGTTGTATCAGACTGAATGGTGGGTTTTGAGATGTATCAGACTGCATGGTGAGTTGTGCGATGTATCAGACTGAATGGGGAGTTGTGAGATGTATCAGACTGAATGGTGAGATGTATCAGGCTGAATGGTGAGATGTATCAGACTGAATGGGGAGTTGTGAGATGTATCAGACTGAATGGTGATATGTATCATACTGAATGGGGAGTTATGAGATGTATCAGACTGAATGGTGAGATGTATCAGACTGAATGGGGAGTTGTGAGATGTATCAGACTGAATGGTGAGTTGTGAGATGTATCAGGCTGAATGGTGAGATGTATCAGACTGAATGGGGAGATGTGAGATGTATCAGACTGAATGGTGGGTTGTGAGATGTATCAGACTGAATGGTGGGTTGTGAGATGTATCAGACTGAATGGTGAGTTGTGAGATATATCAGGCTGAATGTTGAGTTGTGAGATGTATCAGGCTGAATGGTGAGATGTATCAGGCTGAATGGTGAGATGTATCAGACTGAATGGTGGGTTGTGCGATGTATCAAACTGAATGGTGAGTTGTGAGATGTATCAGACTGAATGGTGATTTGTGAGATGTATCAGACTGAATGGTGAGTTGTGAGATGTATCAGACTGAATGGTGAGTTGTGAGATGTATCAGACTGAATGGTGAGTTGTGCGATGTATCAGACTGAATGGTGAGTTGTGCGATGTATCGGACTGAATGGTGAGTTGTGTGATGTATCAGGCTGAATGGTGAGTTGTGAGATGTATCAGACTGAATGGTGGGTTGTGCGATGTATCAGACTGAATGGTGAGTTGTGCGATGTATCAGACTGAATGGTGGGTTGTGCGATGTATCAGACTGAATGGTGAGTTGTGAGATGTATCAGACTGAATGGTGGGTTGTGCGATGTATCAGACTGAATGGTGAGTTGTGCGATGTATCAGGCTGAATGGTGAGTTGTATCAGCTGAATGGTGGTGTTGTGTGGTGAGTTGTATCAGACTGAATGGTGGGTTGTGAGATGTATCAGGCTGAATGGTGAGTTGTATCAGGCTGAATGGTGAGTTGTGCGATGTATCAGACTGAATGGTGAGTTGTGCGATGTATCAGGCTGAATGGTGAGTTGTGAGATGTATCAGGCTGAATGGTGAGTTGTGAGATGTATCAGACTGAATGGTGAGTTGTGAGATGTATCAGGCTGAATGGTGAGTTGTATCAGGCTGAATGGTGAGTTGTGCGATGTATCAGATTGAATGGTGAGATGTATCAGGCTGAATGGTGAGTTGTATCAGACTGAATGGTGAGTTGTGAGTTGTATCAGACTGAATGGTGGGTTGTGAGATGTATCAGACTGAATGGTGAGTTGTGAGTTGTATCAGACTGAATGGTGGGTTGTGCGATGTATCAGACTGAATGGTGAGTTGTGAGATGTATCAGCTGAATGGTGAGTTGTGAGATGTATCAGACTGAATGGTGGGTTGTGAGATGTATCAGGCTGAATGGTGAGTTGTGAGATGTATCAGGCTGAATGGTGGGTTGTGAGATGTATCAGACTG
Source organism: Archivesica marissinica (assembly GCA_014843695.1). Taxonomy (NCBI): domain Eukaryota; kingdom Metazoa; phylum Mollusca; class Bivalvia; order Venerida; family Vesicomyidae; genus Archivesica; species Archivesica marissinica. The sequence goes on from CM026387.1 coordinate 739,416, forward strand.
AATGGTGAGTTGTGAGATGTATCAGGCTGAATGGTGAGTTGTGAGATGTATCAGACTGAATGGTGGGTTGTGAGATGTATCACTGAATGGTGAGTTGTGAGATGTATCAGACTGAATGGTGGGTTGTGAGATGTATCAGGCTGAATGGTGAGTTGTGAGATGTATCAGACTGAATGGTGGGTTGTGAGATGTATCAGGCTGAATGGTGGGTTGTGAGATGTATCAGGCTGAATGGTGAGTTGTGAGATGTATCAGGCTGAATGGTGAGTTGTGAGATGTATCAGGCTGAATGGTGGGTTGTGAGATGTATCAGACTGAATGGTGAGTTGTGAGATGTATCAGGCTGAATGGTGAGATGTATCAGGCTGAATGGTGAGTTGTGAGATGTATCAGGCTGAATGGTGGGTTGTGAGATGTATCAGGCTGAATGGTGAGTTGTGAGATGTATCAGGCTGAATGGTGGGTTGTGAGATGTATCAGACTGAATGGTGAGTTGTGAGATGTATCAGGCTGAATGGTGAGATGTATCAGGCTGAATGGTGAGTTGTGAGATGTATCAGGCTGAATGCTGGGTTGTGAGATGTATCAGGCTGAATGGTGAGTTGTGAGATGTATCAGGCTGAATGGTGGGTTGTGAGATGTATCAGACTGAATGGTGAGTTGTGAGATGTATCAGGCTGAATGGTGAGTTGTGTGATGTATCAGACTGAATGGTGAGTTGTGAGATGTATCAGACTGAATGGTGAGTTGTGAGATGTATCAGGCTGAATGGTGAGTTGTGAGTTGTATCAGGCTGAATGGTGAGATGTATCAGGCTGAATGGTGAGTTGTATCAGGCTGAATGGTGGGTTGTGAGATGTATCAGACTGAATGGTGGGTTGTGAGATGTATCAGACTGAATGGTGAGTTGTATCAGGCTGAATGGTGAGTTGTGAGATGTATCAGGCTGAATGGTGGGTTGTGAGATGTATCAGACTGAATGGTGAGTTGTGAGATGTATCAGACTGAATGGTGGGTTGTGCGATGTATCAGACTGAATGGTGAGTTGTGAGATGTATCAGGCTGAATGGTGAGTTGTGAGTTGTATCAGACTGAATGGTGAGATGTATCAGGCTGAATGGTGAGATGTATCAGGCTGAATGGTGAGTTGTGAGATGTATCAGACTGAATGGTGGGTTGTGAGATGTATCAGGCTGAATGGTGGGTTGTGAGTTGTATCAGGCTGAATGGTGAGTTGTGAGATGTATCAGGCTGAATGGTGAGTTGTGAGATGTATTAGGCTGAATGGTGGGTTGTGAGATGTATCAGGCTGAATGGTGAGTTGTGAGATGTATCAGACTGAATGGTGAGTTGTGAGTTGTATCAGACTGAATGGTGAGTTGTGAGTTGTATCAGGCTGAATGATGAGTTGTGAGATGTATCAGACTGAATGGTGAGTTGTGAGATGTATCAGGCTGAATGGTGAGATGTATCAGGCTGAATGGTGAGATGTATTAGGCTGAATGGTGAGTTGTATCAGACTGAATGGTGGGTTGTGAGATGTATCAGACTGAATGGTGAGTTGTATCAGGCTGAATGGTGAGTTGTGAGATGTATCAGGCTGAATGGTGGGTTGTGAGATGTATCAGACTGAATGGTGAATTGTGAAATGTATCAGGCTGAATGGTAAGTTGTGAGATGTATCAGACTGAATGGTGAGTTGTGAGATGTATCAGGCTGAATGGTGAGTTGTATCAGGCTGAATGGTGAGTTGTGCGATGTATCAGATTGAATGGTGAGATGTATCAGGCTGAATGGTGAGTTGTATCAGACTGAATGGTGAGTTGTGAGTTGTATCAGACTGAATGGTGAGTTGTGAGATGTATCAGACTGAATGGTGAGTTGTGAGTTGTATCAGACTGAATGGTTTGTTGTGAGTTGTATCAGACTGAATGGTGAGTTGTATCAGACTGAATGGTGGGTTGTGAGATGTATCAGGCTGAATGGTGAGTTGTGCGATGTATCAGGCTGAATGGTGAGTTGTGAGATGTATCAGACTGAATGGTGAGATGTATCAGGCTGAATGGTGAGTTGTGAGATGTTTCAGACTGAATGGTGAGTTGTTAGATGTATCACACTGAATGGTGAGTTGTGAGATGTATCAGGCTGAATGGTGAGTTGTATCAGGCTGAATGGTGGGTTGTGCGATGTATCAGACTTAATGGTGAGATGTATACAAGATACAAGATACAAGAAGCTTTATTTAACGTCGGATTACATTTACAAATAACATTAGCTAATAAGCTATTTTTCCGATAAACATTTATTATATCAGGCTGAATGGTGGGTTGTGAGATGTATCAGGCTGAATGGTGGGTTGTGAGTTGTTTCAGACTGAATGGTGAGATGTATCAGGCTGAATGGTGGGTTGTGAGATGTATCAGGCTGAATGGTGGGTTGTGCGATGTATCAGGCTGAATGGTGAGTTGTGAGTTGTATCAGACTGAATGGTGAGATGTATCAGGCTGAATGGTGAGATGTATCAGGCTGAATGGTGAGTTGTGAGATGTATCAGACTGAATGGTGGGTTGTGAGATGTATCAGACTGAATGGTGGGTTGTGAGTTGTATCAGACTGAATGGTGAGATGTATCAGGCTGAATGGTGAGTTGTGAGATGTATCAGGCTGAATGGTGGGTTGTGAGATGTATCAGGCTGAATGGTGAGTTGTGAGATGTATCAGGCTGAATGGTGGGTTGTGAGATGTATCAGACTGAATGGTGAGTTGTGAGATGTATCAGGCTGAATGGTGAGTTGTGAGATGTATCAGACTGAATGGTGGGTTGTGAGATGTATCAGACTGAATGGTGAGTTGTGAGATGTATCAGACTGAATGGTGAGTTGTGAGATGTATCAGGCTGAATGGTGAGTTGTGAGATGTATCAGACTGAATGGTGGGTTGTGAGATGTATCAGGCTGAATGGTGGGTTGTGAGATGTATCAGGCTGAATGGTGAGTTGTGTGATGTATCAGGCTGAATGGTGAGTTGTGAGATGTATCAGACTGAATGGTGAGTTGTGAGATGTATCAGGCTGAATGGTGAGTTGTGAGTTGTATCAGGCTGAATGGTGGGTTGTGAGATGTATCAGACTGAATGGTGAGTTGTGAGATGTATCAGACTGAATGGTGAGTTGTGAGATGTATCAGACTGAATGGTGAGTTGTGAGATGTATCAGGCTGAATGGTGAGATGTATCAGGCTGAATGGTGAGTTGTGAGATGTATCAGGCTGAATGGTGGGTTGTGAGATGTATCAGACTGAATGGTGAGTTGTGAGATGTATCAGGCTGAATGGTGAGTTGTGAGATGTATCAGACTGAATGGTGAGTTGTGAGATGTATCAGGCTGAATGGTGAGATGTATCAGGCTGAATGGTGAGTTGTGAGATGTATCAGGCTGAATGGTGGGTTGTGAGATGTATCAGGCTGAATGGTGAGTTGTGAGATGTATCAGGCTGAATGGTGGGTTGTGAGATGTATCAGACTGAATGGTGAGTTGTGAGATGTATCAGACTGAATGGTGAGTTGTGTGATGTATCAGACTGAATGGTGAGTTGTGAGATGTATCAGACTGAATGGTGAGTTGTGAGATGTATCAGGCTGAATGGTGAGTTGTGAGTTGTATCAGGCTGAATGGTGAGATGTATCAGGCTGAATGGTGAGTTGTATCAGGCTGAATGGTGAGTTGTGAGATGTATCAGACTGAATGGTGGGTTGTGAGATGTATCAGACTGAATGGTGAGTTGTATCAGGCTGAATGGTGAGTTGTGAGATGTATCAGGCTGAATGGTGGGTTGTGAGATGTATCAGACTGAATGGTGAGTTGTGAGATGTATCAGACTGAATGGTGGGTTGTGAGATGTATCAGACTGAATGGTGAGTTGTGAGATGTATCAGGCTGAATGGTGAGTTGTGAGTTGTATCAGACTGAATGGTGAGATGTATCAGGCTGAATGGTGAGATGTATCAGGCTGAATGGTGAGTTGTGAGATGTATCAGACTGAATGGTGGGTTGTGAGATGTATCAGGCTGAATGGTGGGTTGTGAGTTGTATCAGGCTGAATGGTGAGTTGTGAGATGTATCAGGCTGAATGGTGAGTTGTGAGATGTATCAGGCTGAATGGTGAGTTGTGAGATGTATCAGACTGAATGGTGAGTTGTGAGATGTATCAGACTGAATGGTGAGTTGTGAGATGTATCAGGCTGAATGGTGAGTTGTGAGATGTATCAGGCTGAATGGTGAGTTGTGAGATGTATCAGGCTGAATGGTGAGTTGTATCAGGCTGAATGGTGAGTGTATCAGGCTGAATGGTGAGTTGTATCAGGCTGAATGGTGAGATGTATCAGGCTGAATGGTGAGTTGTATCAGACTGAATGGTGAGTTGTGAGATGTATCAGACTGAATGGTGAGTTGTGAGATGTATCAGACTGAATGGTGAGTTGTGAGATGTATCAGGCTGAATGGTGAGTTGTGAGATGTATCAGACTGAATGGTGAGTTGTATCAGACTGAATGGTGGGTTGTGAGATGTATCAGACTGAATGGTGAGTTGTGAGATGTATCAGACTGAATGGTGAGTTGTGAGATGTATCAGGCTGAATGGTGAGATGTATCAGGCTGAATGGTGAGTTGTGAGATGTATCAGACTGAATGGTGAGTTGTGAGATGTATCAGGCTGAATGGTGAGTTGTGAGTTGTATCAGGCTGAATGGTGAGATGTATCAGGCTGAATGGTGAGATGTATCAGGCTGAATGGTGAGTTGTGAGATGTATCAGACTGAATGGTGGGTTGTGAGATGTATCAGGCTGAATGGTGGGTTGTGAGTTGTATCAGGCTGAATGGTGAGTTGTGAGATGTATCAGGCTGAATGGTGAGTTGTGAGATGTATTAGGCTGAATGGTGGTTGTGAGATGTATCAGGCTGAATGGTGAGTTGTGAGATGTATCAGACTGAATGGTGAGTTGTGAGATGTATCAGACTGAATGGTGAGTTGTGAGATGTATCAGGCTGAATGGTGAGTTGTGAGATGTATCAGACTGAATGGTGAGTATGTATCAGGCTGAATGGTGAGATGTATGGTGTTGTGAGTGTATCAGGCTGAATGGTGGGTTGTGAGATGTATCAGACTGAATGGTGAGTTGTGAGATGTATCAGGCTGAATGGTGGGTTGTGAGATGTATCAGACTGAATGGTGAGTTGTGAGATGTATCAGGCTGAATGGTGAGTTGTGAGATGTATCAGACTGAATGGTGAGTTGTGAGATGTATCAGACTGAATGGTGAGTTGTGAGATGTATCAGACTGAATGGTGGGTTGTGAGATGTATCAGGCTGAATGGTGAGTTGTGAGATGTATCAGACTGAATGGTGAGTTGTGAGATGTATCAGGCTGAATGGTGAGATGTATCAGGCTGAATGGTGAGATGTATCAGGCTGAATGGTGAGTTGTATCAGGCTGAATGGTGGGTTGTGAGATGTATCAGACTGAATGGTGAGTTGTGAGATGTATCAGACTGAATGGTGAGTTGTGAGATGTATCAGACTGAATGGTGAGTTGTGAGTTGTATCAGGCTGAATGGTGAGTTGTGAGTTGTATCAGACTGAATGGTGAGTTGTGAGTTGTATCAGGCTGAATGGTGAGTTGTGTGTGTATCAGGCTGAATGGTGGGTTGTGGATGTATCAGACTGAATGTGATGTGATGTATCAGACTGAATGGTGAGTTGTGAGATGTATCAGACTGAATGGTGGGTTGTGAGATGTATCAGGCTGAATGGTGGGTTGTGTGATGTATCAGGCTGAATGGTGAGTTGTGCGATGTATCAGGCTGAATGGTGAGTTGTGAGATGTATCAGACTGAATGGTGAGTTGTGAGATGTATCAGACTGAATGGTGAGTTGTGAGTTGTATCAGGCTGAATGGTGAGTTGTGAGATGTATCAGACTGAATGGTGTGTTGTGAGATGTATCAGGCTGAATGGTGAGTTGTATCAGGCTGAATGGTGAATTGTATCAGCTGATGGTGAGTTGTATCAGGCTGAATGGTGAGTGTATCAGACTGAATGGTGAGTTGTGGTTGTATCAGGCTGAATGGTTGGTTGTGAGATGTATCAGACTGAATGGTGAGTTGTATCAGGCTGAATGGTGGGTTGTGAGATGTATCAGGCTGAATGGTGAGTTGTATGTTAATGTTGGGTTGTGAGATTTATCAGATGAATGTTGAGTTGTATAAGGCTGATGGTGGGTTTTGAGATGTTCAGACTGATTGTGAGTTGTATCAGGCTGAATGGTGGGTTGTGAGATGTATCAGACTGAATGGTGATATTGAACGTCTCTCTATTTAGAATGTCATTATGATATGGTTTGAATTCTAAACAAAGGTCTTTCTGTATAATCATAATATAATATGTGTTACCTCAATGTAACCCCCATGTTTTGCATAGAATTGATTGTGTGTTTTTTCATGCTATATTAGTGGTGGTTTTATCAGCTTAACAGGGTGTTGAACAGTTTGAATTGCAATAAATAGATTTTGTAGAGCATTGATTTGTAGAGCATTGATTTGTAGAGCATTGATTTGTAGAGCATTGATTTGCTCAATAAGTTTTTTTCAAATGTTTGCTTTTAATACAGCAGAGTTCTATATCGGTAACAATGGCTTCTATATCGGTAACAATGGCTTCTATATCGGTAACAATGGCTTCTATATCGGTAACAATGGCTTCTATATCGGTAACAATGGCTTCTATATCGGTAACAATGGCTTCTATATCGGTAACAATGGCTTCTATATCGGTAACAATGGCTTCTATATCGTTAACAATGGCTTCTATATCGTTAACAATGGCTTCAAAGTGTTGAAGTTTAACTTTGTCAGACAGATGGTTATGTATACAGTAATTACAAGTTTCAGAAAGTTGTTCATACACAATTCTTTAAATAGTATGCACAAGAATAGATGAGACAATATTATATTAAATTTAACAAAAGAATTCAAACCTTCTGTAAAATGAGAATGTGGGTGGGGGATGTGGGGGAAGTGGGTGGGGGATGTGGGGGAAGTGGGTGGGGGATGTGGGGTGAGATGTGTGAATGAGACTGTAGTAGAGCAATGAACGGTGTGGTTACATTGATCAATATTACAATCAAATACACTAGTGCTTAGTGCATTGTGAATGATGTATAAAACCACAGGTCCTATTTCCATTGTGAATGATGTATAAAACCCCAGGACCTGTTTCCATTCAGCTGGTGAAATCAAATACAAACTCATTATGTCAGTCAATATTCATATGCAGATTATAAAAATCATAGACTTTGGCCAAATGTTGTGTGTTCAGGTATGATAGATACAGGGAGGGTAGGCTTGAGAGCACAACACACACCACAAGAATGTAAATTACCATACATTTGTTTGCTTTTAAAGGTATATCGATTATCTTCTAAAGTCTTGCATTAACCAGTTAAGCTACACAATGTAAAGTGGGGCTGTATTGTTGTGGGGACCATGAATCTACTCTTTAATTTCCCCTAGGATGGCTAGAAGATTTATTTCTGTAATTAAAATGTCATTATTGAAGTAATTAGTACTGCCTTTGTTAAGGTATTTTCAAAGTTTAAAATATTTGTGCTAGTCATTTGTTTCTGGTGCTTACTGTCATAAACATTAAGGACATGTATTTTGTATGCATTCACTCATAAGTCAAGGTGATACATTGCGGGGGGTAGAACACATGTATTTTGTATGCATTAGGTGATACGTTGCGGGGGTAGAACACATGTATTTTGTATGCATTAGGTGATACGTTGCGGGGGTAGAACACATGTATTTTGTATGCATTAGGTGATACGTTGTGGGTGTAGAACACATGTATTTTGTATGCATTCACTCATAAGTCAAGGTGATACGTTGCGGGGGTAGAACACATGTATTTTGTATGCATTAGGTGATACGTTGTGGGGATAGAACACCTGTATTTTGTATGCATTAGGTGATACGTTGCGGGGGTAGAACACATGTATTTTGTATGCATTCACTCATAAGTCAAGGTGATACATTGCGGGGGGTAGAACACATGTATTTTGTATGCATTAGGTGATAC